>PITA01006943.1:0-95720 GCA_004023965.1 Spilogale gracilis | reverse complement strand
GTCTTCAATTACGTGTGTGTGTGTGTGTGTGTGTGTGTGTGTGTGTGTGTGTGTGTGTGTCTAAAAAAACGAGACTGGGAGATGTGGGCTTGGAGGAGGAGTGATAACTGTGCTATTTCTATAAGATTAAAAAAGGATAAAGGTGGGATCTAATAAAATATATGGAAACCCACTAGAAGACTAGTTTTAGAGAAATGTGCTTTTAAACACAATTTGTTAGGCATGTGGATTGCCTCAAGGCACTCTTTTCTAAGTTGAATTTTCTCTAGCATTTACAGCTACCTACTGTGTTTTCATTTTGTTCTTTCTGTTCCTCTCCCAGAACCTCCTTCTGCTGTGTACCTGAGTTTGCTTTGGTGGGTTCACTTGTGCTTTTGTTTCTTATTTTTGTATCTGTTGCCAGCTATTTAGCATTATCAACTGGTATATTCAAACTACAATTCCAGTGGGAGGGAAGGCAAAAACATTCTGCTGTGATGAGGGAGAGAACTCAGGTATTTGTTTATTGAATACAAATATTTATTGAATGAAAAATATTTATTGAAAAATACTTATTGAGAGCCTAATATTTATCCAGGCATTTATTGTGGTGGATGCTAGGAAAAGAATAGTGAACAATATAGATACAACTTCTGACCTCAAAGATATTACAGACTTGGAGACCTTGGTGTCCAAATTGCTCAGAATTTATGTTTTTTTACATAATAGACTATCTAGTTCTTGAAAGCACTGTCTATAATGAGAATCTTTATATGTTGCATATAAAATCCCAATATTATTATTTATCTTAATTTTTAAAGTAATTATATAATTAATATGAAACAACCTAATGTAAAGATCTAACAAAGCATTTAGTAGGGCATATGAACAAACACAAATGCTCAGAATGTCCCTTGCTTATTTAGCTAAGTTTGCCCCATTTTTTTCCTTTAAGACCCAACTCAAGTCCTACCTTCTCTCTCCCTGACTGTCCTGTAATTTCTTCTCCTGAGAAATTCTTTATTTCCCTTCATTTGACAAGTAGCATTCACTACTCTTTATGCCCTATCTCTCTAGTGAGGTTATAAATTCTTCAAGGTCAGAGATAAGAAGTCCTTTCTAGCTGTACACTCAAGTACCACGCTTAGTGCCTTACATACAACAGACCTATCTTCAAAGGATAAAATCTGAGCTCTTCAACATGGAAATCATGTCTTCCATGACCCTGTTTCTGCTTCCTTCCCCATTCTCATCTCTCACCAGGCTCCATCTCAGTTTACCATATCACACTTATGTATTGTTACTCATACCCTTTGCCTGGAAGATCCTGCCCATATTTGTTTTTCACCTAGCTGATGCCCCTTCACATTTTACACGCATTATCATCCTCACTAGAAAGACTTATGTGATCATTTTCTTCTAACCAACACATTGAGTGAAGGGATACTCTCCTGTGTCTCCATGGACTCATTATGGACCTATGTTTAAGCAGTAATCACATTATCTGGTGGATTACCACTGCATCTTCAATGCCTAGAAGAATGCTTGGCATAAGAGACACCCAAGGAATACTTGATGAGTGATTAGCTGAATGGTTATATATCTTCCTTCCCTATTAGATTATTATTTCCTTTACCTCAAGTACCACGTGTATACTGATGATTGCTCCATACATTGATGCTGTGACAAGTTCTGTGAAGGAAAATCAGTCTTCTGGGAAAGCATATAACAAGGTTAACTATTTATATTGGGTTGGAAGTGTCAGCAAAGACTTCTCTGAAGATATGGCATTTGAACTGAGACCAGAAAGTTGAGTAGGAATAAGCCAAGCAAAGAGAGGTTATAAGGTGGGGGTAGGGGAAGGAAGAATTTCAAAAGAGATATTAGTCCACATCAGGGTCCTGCAGTGGTAAAGACCTTGAAGAGTTTGGGATCAGAGAAATGTGGTTATAATGTGGTGACCAAGGGGAAGAATGTGGTAGATGGGGCTGGGCAGGAACCAGATAATCTTGTAAGGTCTCAGATTTGAACTCTTTGAAGGATTTTTTAGGAGAGTGACATGATCCATTTTATGCTTTAAAATCATTCTGGCTGACAGGTACAGAATGGCTTTTAATTGGGCTAATAGACATTGAGAAGCCAATTAGGGCACTATTACAATGTTACACAGTAAGAGACGATGGTAGTGTGGACTAGAAAGGTTGTTGCAGAGATGGGGAGAAATGAGTTGAGCTCTATATATTTAGAGTTAGAAATGATAGGGTTTGGTGATGGATTATAGGGGAAGGCATCGGTAATAACTCTCAGGTTACTGGTCTGTGAGTTGAATATGTGCTTGGACCACTTACTGGGATTGAAGAGCCTTGGAATAGCTCCACTTTAGGGGAAGAAGAGAAATGATGAGATCAGTTTTGTATGAGAGTATTCTGATAGAGCAGTGGATGTTAACTAGGTAGTTAAATGTACTGTCTGAAACTCAGAAGAGATATCTGGACTAGAAATATGAGTTTTGAAGCTATCAGCATGTAGATGAAATTGAAAAGCTTGGAAATTACACCATTTAGAGGTCACACAGAGGAAGAATAACCAGTAAATAAGACTGAGGAGGTATAAAAAGATAGGAGAAAACCCATACATGAAAGTAGAGGGAAGAGAAAATATATTTTTGAGGAAATAATTGTTTAGGGTGGAAAGGCTGGTAAACTATAATAAAGGTTGATGATAGGAGGTGCAAGCTGACACAGAGAAGAGTCCATTGTATCTGATAACATGGAGGGTACTGATAACCTTACTAACAGAACGTTTGGTAGAGTGATGGGTGCAGAAGCCACACTGGAGTGAGATGCAGGAGTGAATAAAAAGTGTACATAACACTAGGTATAGATGATTCCTTGGAGAGCCTGGCTCTGAAAAGAAATATATTTGGTGAGAGCTGGAACAGAGAGCTTAAGGGAAGATGTTTATTCTTACAATGTGAAAGAAAATAAAATGTTTGAATAACACAAGAAGAAGAATTGAGGGGCACCTAGGTGGCTGAGTCTTTAAGCATCTGCTTTTGGCTCAGGTCATGATCCCAGAGTCCCGGGATTGAGCCCCACATCGGGCTCCCTGCTCAGCTGGAAGCCTGCTTCTCCCTCTCTCACTCCCCCTGCTTGTGTTCCCTCTATAGCTGTGTTTCTCTCTGTCAAATAAATCAATAAAATCTTTAAAAGGAAGAAGCAGAAGCAGAAGCAGAAGCAGAAGCAGAAGAAGAAGAAGAAGAGGAAGAGGAGGAGGAGGAGGAGGAGGAGGGGGAGGAGGAGGAAGAATTGATTATAAAGGAAGAAATTGAAGATGCAGGAGACCATGGGGATACAGCATTTTATGACCCCTGCAAAGGTTAGAAGGTCCAAGGTCCAGAGCATATGCGAAGGGAGTGGTCCAGAGCATATGTGAAGGGAGTGGCCTCTGATCAGAGGAATGACACTTACACTGTGACAAATATGTATGGAATACTTACTGTGTGCTTGAATTTGTTTCAAGTACTAGGGTTATGATAATAAAGCATTGTCTCTGCCTTCACAAAGCTCACAGTTTGGTGAAAAAGACATACAAGTAAACAGACAATTATAATCAGGTTGATTAATGATCTGATAATTGCAGGATCCTATGTCAGTCTTGGGGAGAGTCATTGTTATGCATTGAAATTTATCTCCCAAAGAAAGATATATTTTGGAGTCCTAATACCCAGTACTTCATCATGTGGCCCTTTTGGATAGGGTCTTTACAAAAGTAACCAAGTTAAAATGAGGTCAGTAAGGTAGGTCTCAATTTAATATGGAGTCCTTATAAATAGGAGAAATTTAGACACAAAGACACACACAGGAACAATGCCATGCAAAGATGGAGACAGAGATTGGAATGCTAAGCCAAGACATGCTAAAGATTGCCAGCAAACCACCGGAAGCTAGGAGAGAGACATGGGACAGAGTCTTCCTCACTGTCCTCAGAAGAAATCCATGCTGACTTGACTTGGACTTCTGGCATCCAGAACTGTGAGGAAGCAAGTTCTGTTGTTTAGACCACTAAGTTAGTGGTACTTTGTTATGGTATTCCTAGAACATACAGGTATCCAAACCAGTTTGAGGGAGGGGGTTTGTTCAGGTTAAGGGAAGACTTCCCAGTGGAGGTGTTATTTGAGTCAAGATAAATAAGCAGGATTGCAGGGTGGGGCCTGGGGAGACCATTTTATGTAAAGTGATCATCACCTGCAGTGGTTTGGAAGTGAAAGAGAGTGTACATGTCCAAATTATTGCAAGTAATGCAGTATGGCTGCATGTAGATTGTGTGGGCATGGTGACAACAACTGAGACCCAAGAAGCTGGAGCCAGTTCATGAAGGGCTTCTATTCCTGGCCACAGGATTTGGATTTTATCCTGAAGCCAAGTGATTGGCCTTTAAATATTCATTCCCTCTCCACTATTCACCTGCCTAAATCCTTTTTTCCCCCAGGAAACCTCCTCTTACATCTACTATGAAACTTTTCACACACAAATATGAAAAAGAACTTCCTTCTTATCTCCTCAAATAGGCAGTGAGCTCCTTGAGAGAAGGGGCTATGTCTGTTTACTGAGATATATGCCCAGTTCCTGGCAAATGCATGGCATATAGTAGTTTTTCAATAAATGGCTGTCTGGTGTGTTCCTAAGGAAGCAATGGGATTCCCTGGTTGTCCTTAGACTGATAGTCAGCACACTCCATATTTTGCTTTTCCTCTTTTCTCTTCTTCCTTGCTGTCACTAATGACCCATTACTCTCCACCCTTGGATCTCATTTCACTTTTCCACTTGGTTTTCACTTTGATCAAGGACTCTAGGACCTCCCAGAATTCTTTCTCCCACCCAAAATTTACAGTCCCCACATCAGGCAGTCTCTCATAACTTCAGGTCCCCACTGTCCTCAAGGGAGCCTTGTTTACTGTGCAAAATCCTGCAGTGCAACCTTGTCACCTTGCTTCTGCCCCTGGTTCTGCCAGGACTAGTGCTTAACTTAGCCTAGGCAGGGTCATTAGGTCGGTTTCAAGGAAGTAGCTCTGGCCAGAATGGACCAAATAACAGGTGGCAGCTTTGGCAAGAGGATGCAGTTGAGGCTACAGGATGCAGCAATAGGGTTGTTGACTCAACAGGTGGGCAGGGTCAGATAATCTGAGCAATCTCCAACTGGGCCACACTTGACCCATGGGATCCTCATTGAAAAAAGCCAAGTAGGGCACCAGAACAGGGAAGTAGAAAGAATGATAAGACAAGATGCTGAGCAGAAACCATGTGTACCAGATTGAACTCTTAAAAATTACATCCCCTCATACCCACCCATTTCTACATGCACAAACACACCCAAGCTGAGCCAGTGCAAGCACACACACACACACACACACACATATGCACATCCCACAGACACAAAATACTGACATAGACCCATGCCTACACTGGAAGAACCTAATGTGACACACTTTGGTTGACAGATATTGTACACCCGATGTGTTTGCAGTTGGCAGGGATTGAGGTGCTCTTTACAAGTGCATATCCCAAATAATAGAAGTACCCCTTGAAGGGAACAAAGTCTTTTTCATTGTAATCATTTCAAACAGATAGCTTTCTGTTTTCTTTTTCTATTTTATTTTTATATTGTGTTCTGTTATTCACCATAAAATACATCATTAGTTTTAGATGCAGTGTTCTAAGATTCATTGTTTATGTATAACACCCAGTACTCCATGCAACACATTTATTTCGGTCTTCTTATATCAACTGAATCTGATGCAATTTAATTTTTTCTGGATAATTCCAAGCCATCTTAATGGACACTCATTATTGAAGGCTGGGTTGTGACACAGGGTTTTATTAGAAGCTATACTGAAGTGTATTGGACTCTATCCCTCCACTAAACAGCCCCAGTCTTAAGTACCCTATTTACACAGACACTCATATTACCCATATATATAGGTACGAATATAAACACACGCTACATTTCATATAACTGTCGATATAAGATGCATGCGTAAGTTGTAATATAGATACAGACACAGTACAGTTACTTAAAAACAACCTATTCCCTTCTTGCAGCAAGGTTTGTAAGTGGCTCCTTTTCTTAGAGCCAATAGCTTGCTTCGTTCGTTATCTTCATTCCCTTTTTGCACACTAATTGCTGTAATTAAGGAGTTAGTGTTTCATTCACTGCAGAGTTGGTAGTTTTAATTGGTTGCACCTGACTTAGTTGAAGAAGGCATTTTTAGCTCTAAAGAACTTCTCTGGGAGATCTGCTCAGGGGGAGTTATTAAAAGCAAGTGCAAAACAGCTCCTTGGGAAGCCATTATTTTGCATTCCTTCCCCCCCAACCCTGCCACCCTCACATGTTTATTACTGGTAACAAGGTGAGAGAAAATTCCCTGAATTTGTTAGAAACCAGGGAAAATAATTTTTTCTTATCAATATCTTCCTCTCTTGCTAGAGCACATTTCTCCTGGAATGTGGTGTGGCAAAATGGCCAACCCCAAACATCGTTTTTTGTCTAAAGGGCAGAGTTGGGGCGCCTAGGTGACTCAGTCGTTAAGCGTCTGCCTTTGGCTCAGGTCATGATCCCAGGGTGCTGGGATCGAGCCCTGCATCGGGCTCCCTGCTCAGCGGGAAGCTTGCTTCTCCCTCTCCCACTTCCCCTGCTTGTGTCCCCTCTCTCCCTGTCTCTCTCTCTGTTAAATAAATAAAATCTTTAAAAAAATAAAATAAAATAAAGGGCAGGGTTAATAAACTCTCTGGAGCTTCAGAGCTCATTCTGGAGAACAACACCATCCTCCCCACCCCTAATCCTGCACATACCTGCAGCAAAACAACCACCTAATTAGCTCAAAGTTGTAAATAACTTGGACACCACCTAGGCTGGTGATAATCACAAGTGTCCCACTTCAGGGAGAGGAGAGACACTGTTTCACCAGCATCTGTTTTACTTACATGCAAACAGTGTGCTCACCACAGACCCTATCTGTTTATTGAAATCAGCCTGGCAGAACCAAGCGTGACATGCCTTGGTTGGCAGATACTTTAACATCTATCTGTTTGCCATTGGCCAGGAGGAAAATGTTTGCAAAAGCATGTCCCAAATAATAGAAGCATCCTCGCAGTAGCCGAGTCCTTTTCATTTTAATTGTTTCAAATAGATAGGTCTCTGTCTTTTCATGCCAAGTGAACCTGACATAATTTGCCCTTTTCAGGTTGATTCCAGCCATCTTTACAGACACTAATCATTGATTTGGGCTGGGATGTAAGGGGTGTCCTTAGGGGCTATGTTGAGGTGGATCAGACTGTTTAATCATCCAATAAATGGCTCCAGGCTGTCCATTTTTTAAAAACTATCCTGTCTTCTTTCCAAAGTCTTTATGTACTGATAATATTGTTTATGCCTCCAGTAGGCCTTTGACGTTTTCTGTTCTACTCTGGACTCAGAAACCAAGCCGAATTCACAATTGTGTATAAAGTAAGATTGAGAGCCTTAGGAGTTTTTCTATAAGTATTCTGCATGAGTTTTGGTGAATAGATTTTATATCATCTCTTCTGCCTGCTCTAAGATTTTTAAAGGTTAAGTCAGAGGTTTTTTTTTTTTGTTTTGTTTTTTTTAGCTCTGAGAGTGCTAGAAAATTATGGTTTCCAGGAAGGGAACTTTCAGATAAGTGATATATCATCATAGTTGGGGTTA
This sequence comes from Spilogale gracilis, assembly GCA_004023965.1. NCBI lineage: Eukaryota > Metazoa > Chordata > Mammalia > Carnivora > Mephitidae > Spilogale > Spilogale gracilis. The sequence goes on along the minus strand of PITA01006943.1, from coordinate 88,016 downwards.
ATACACAAAAAATAAACCTCATAAAAAGAAAGGATGTGTTTGGTTAATTAATACCTTAACCAAAATCATAAGGGTAATTAGTGCAAGTTTCATTTACATGTGAAACTTGACTATTCTATTAATATGGATCCTATTAAGTGATCTATTCCATAATACAATTCACTGTACATATTTGGAAGGAACAATAGCAAAGAATAATATCTCAATCAATCCATTGACAAGAAAGTTCATTTGCATAAAGTCAGCCTGGTACTTAGAAACACAGAGAATTCGTGGAAACTCTCAGTCCTTCGGTAGTAGCAGTGGCAGCTGAAAAAAAGAGAGAATCAACGTCATGTTAAGCAGGAGAAATTAAAGGTCCAGAGTGTCTTTAGCTCAAGAATAACTGGTGGTGGTCATATCTCAGGAAGACAAAAATATGTCCCACGAGACTGAGTCACAGACTTCTCTTGCAGCATGATGGGAATGGAATATGTGTCTGAAATTACTCTGTGAAGGAAATTCCTTTTCATTTCTTTTATCTTTTCCTTTTTTTCTTTTTTCTTTTCTTTTCCCTCCTTCCTTCCTCCCTTCTTTCCTTCCTTTCTTCCTTCTTTCTTCCTTCTCCCTTTCTTCTCTCTCTCTCTCTCTCTCTCTTTCTCTCTCTCTCTTTCTTTCTTTCTTTCTCTTCTTGAGCATGTGCAGGGCAAAGGGAGAGGGAGAGAAAAAATCTTAAGGAGGCTCTATGCCCAGTGTGGAGCCCAATTCAGGGCTCGATCTCACAACCTGAGATCATGACCTGAGCCAAAATCAAAAGTCGGCCACTTAAATGACTGAATCACCCAGGTGATCCTGTGCAGGAAATTCCTAAGCAAGAAGAGTCAAGATTAGTGGAGGAATTACTTTGTAGTTTTTACTAAGTCAGACTGGTCTTCTCACCAATTAATAGCAGGTAGCTCAATATGTGCCAGGTACCATGCTAAGTTTTTTGCACGTGTTTTTTCATCTAGGTCTCATGAACTTTGCAGGTGGATGTCATTTCTGTCTGTGTAAATAAGGAAACAGCAGTTTGTGGAAGTGATTCACTTGACCAGTCTTTCAAACCCAGTTCTAACTGCACAGCCTACTATCTTAACCACTACCATATGTTGTAGCTCCTTAAGAGACAGAATAAGACAAACACTGTGGGGTTCTATAACAGGTATATGTCAGTAACTAAGCTGAGACTCATGTCAAGGGGCCCTTCCAAGCCCTATTTATCTCCCTCCAAATTCGTGAGGCAATGACCCTCATCTAATCCTGGCTAGGATGGCGATATATAAAAGATAAAAGACAATATAAGTGTCTTAATTTCTAAAACAATCATCTTTGAGGCCAGATTTATACAACCCCAAAAGAAGTTCTTATTCAACATTTGGGACTGGGACCAAGGTCAGGCTAACAACATGTTTTAACTTTCAGGAGCTAAATTGGCAACATCGGCCAATCAGTCTCCACTAGTTAGCATCAGCAGTGCAGTGCATGCTACTTTCACGTCACTGAAAAAATGAGTGTTGTTTAGAGCAAAGGATCAATATCAAATATAGTGTGAAATAAATTTCTACTAAATGAATTTCCTACTAAATGAATTTACAAGTGACATATTTTATATGTTAAGATTTACTTATGAGGGGCTGAATAATATCAGGAGCAAGAATTGGGACTGCCAGGAAAGGATTAGGAACAGTGTCCTTGATGATGCATGAATTGGTCATCTTGTCATCCACAGGACTGATGAAAATATTGAAAAGGTCAGAGATTTGCTACATTAAATGTCTTAATGTCTTGCAACTGTGAGAATGATGACTGAAGAATCTAATTTGGAGGAAGAAGCTAGCTTGTTCTGGAAGAAACCCTAAACACACGCAAAGTTTCTGAAAAGAAGTCAATGCATTTTGAGTGATGAATGAAAACAGGAAGGACTTGACATTTGTTTTGAACTTTCAAGGGAAACTTGACAAAACAAAGTGTTCTCAAGCAGAATAGTAACCAGGGTGGAAAATGGGCTTTCTAATATGACCAAGAAACAAATGATGGAACCTTCAGAGGCAAACAGTAGCATGTCAGAGACCCTAAGATGGGTGTGTAATCTGACTATGGGTGAGGATAATAGGCTCCTGTTGTTCTGCTAGCAATGATACTATCCATGTAGAATTCACTTCTCAAAGTCTAATAGGATTAAAATTCTAAAGCACTGGAGGAATTCTGTGATTGGGTTTTTCTTTTTCTGTTTTCAAAATTTTATTTATCAGAGAGAGAGTGCACAAGCAGGGAGAGTGGCAAGGAGAAGGAGAAGCAAGCTCCTTGCTGAGCAAGGAGCCCAATGTGGGACTTGATCCCAGGACCCTGGGGTCATGATCTCAGCTGAAGGCAGATAGATGCTCAAACGACTAACCCACCCAGGCATCCTTGTGATTGGCTTTTTTTTTGCCACAACAGGGCCATAGTTGGTAAATCACTTTCACAATTTTAGTTGTGCTGAGGGCATTCAAAAATTCCTGTAAACTTTGTCCTTGATTGTTGGAATAATCCTAGTTTTGCACAGGGGAAATCCTAGAAACTCAAGCTTCCTCTGACTTTGTCATCCCATAAATTTATCTGGGGGTATACTCCATTCCCTATAACTCTCTTCTAGAATTGAAATCTCTTATTTGGTTTCCTAATTGATAATCCATTCCCTCTGAAAGTGGTATTCTGATTTGTCTCTCTTCAGGCCCTTCTAATCCTTACTGTAATACTATACTTCTGTCTACTCTTGGAACTCCTGGATACCTTCTACCTATTTTTTTCCTTGAAACTATTGCCATTATCAGGTCTCCCTGACACTTTGGTCACTTGCTTGAGCTAGCTCCATAATGCTTAGGCCCCTCTTAGAGCTTATGTAAGTCCTTTTTTGTCTGCATCTAATTTATTTGAATGGTACCACTCAGCTTAGACTCTAGAGTCATTTATCAGACCAAGCTCAAAAAGACTTTTGAGCATTTGTAGAATGCAAATTCATTCTCAGAATATAAGAAAGTTAACTTTACCCAAAGAAATTAAAAAATGTGTCTAGGCATATAAATACTCAAAAAAGAAGTTCCACTGATTTTGTTTTTTAAAAAGATTTTATTTATTTATTTGACACACACAGAGAGATCACAAGTAGGCAGAGAGGCAGGCAGAGAGAGAGGAGGAAGCAGGCTCCCTGCTGAGCAGAGAGCCTGACGGGAGGCTCAATCCCAGGACCCTGAGATCATGACCTGAGCCTAAGGCAGAGACTTTAACCTACTGAGCCACCCAGGCTCCCCAGTGATTTTGTTTTTATCATCAATGGAATAGATATATATAGTTTCCTAATGGACTTCTGTGAAGGGGATAAGTCTCATTTGGATGTACAAATTCTGATGGGTTTGTCACACAATCTCTCCCATTACTTTAGTAGTTGTGTGAAACACAGTTTGATATTAGCTTTATTAAACCCCAGTCTTCATAATCCTGAAGAGTGGTGAGACCAGATATCATGTCCCCACACTTTGTGTCTTCATTCATTTTTATGCCAGCAATGATCTTGCACTATGGGTGAAGCTGGACATAGAAAGTAAATTTGAGGAGCCTGTAGAGCTTGAGAAGAGGAAGAAAGAGGACATTTATGTTTAGAAATTTGGGGTCCCTGTGTGGCCAAGTCAGCTAAGCATCTGCCTTCAGCTCAGGTTATGATCTCAAGGTCTTAGAATTGATCCCTACATCAGGGTCTCTGCAATTGCAGGGAACCTGATTCTTCCTCTTCGTCTGCCACTCCACCTGCTTGTGTTCTCTCTCTCTCTCTCTCTCTCTCTCTCTCTCTCTAAAGTAAATAAATAAAATTTTTAAAAAAGTTTAGACATCTTGGAGCCCCTACTAGAATGCCCTCAAAACCCCACTTCATTTGACTGGGTTCCTGATACCTCTCTAATTCTTGGCAGTTCTCTGTTCTTAAGGTCCTGAAATCTGTCTCTGCCCTCTCTCTCTCTGGATTTCTACTTCTAGATATACTGCTCTGGAACACAATTATAACCTTTCTCAATTAGTATCACTGCCCTGAGAACCATCAGCCTCTCCCCACTTCTTAGCCTGGCTCCTTTGTATAGAAACCCTAATGTGGATGGGTTTCCAATGTTGAGACAGGTACTGTTGGCAAGCTTCCTTCAGACCAAGCTTGAAGTCATTTTGCTTCTTCCAGCCCCTGACTTACCCATTCCCGGTTTCCTCTCCTTCTCTCCCAAGCAGCCACTGAGGTAAAAGCAAATCATCTGGACAAAACAGTGGAGGTTAAAGTGTAAATTGAAGCTGGAGCTCTTTTAATACAGTGTGACAGTTTGTGCTGATCAGATCAGGTTAATGAGGATAATTTCTCTTTGACTTGCATAGAGACATGAAAATTTAATCTGATTTGCTATTAATTACTTTGTCCAATCATTAACATAATGTTTCACTAAATAGAGGAAATCTATTCACATTGCAGAGGCAGTGTGTCAACCAAAGCATAATAATAGAAAAGTGTTGCCTTTTGTGTTCATCAGAGAATCTGTACAACCAACACAGTGAGACATGAACTTTGACACGTTTCTCATGAGTAGGGATGGGCTGTCCTGAGTTATACACTCTCCTCCAACTCCCTCAGGGAATTACATACATTTGTGAGATATAGGCATGGAATATAGAGGTACATGGTGGTTTTGGGAACAGAGTGAAACTAACTGGCCCACAAGAAGATTAAATAACCACATCTTGGGGCACCTGGGTGATTCAGTTGTTAAGTGTCTGCCTTCGGCTCAGGTCATGAGCCTGGAGTCCTGGGATCGAGCCCCTCATTCGGTTCCCTGATCAGGGGGAAGCCCTCTTCTCCCTCTCTCACTCCCCCTGTTTGTGTTCCCTCTCTAGCTGCGTTTCTCTCTGTCAAATAAATAAATAAAATCTTAAAAAAGAACACATATTAAGTGAAAGCAAGATAATGCTTTATCAAAAAATGAAATGATTTTGATGACTCTTTTGCATTCTTTTATTAACAAGTACATATTGAGCAAAGATTCTGTGTTAAGCACATGCTGGGTACTGGAGATGTCATGTTCAAACAACACAGACACAGATACTATCTTTGCCAAGTTTATCATCCAGGTAGTGGATGTATATTTATGTGCTTATGCATCTATACTCATGATCATTCAGATAGCTCAGTTGCAGAGAAATGTATAATGAAGTAATGAAAAAGTCAGTGTGATCTAAGAGCATATCATAAAGAGACTTGGTGGCACCCAAAGAATGAGCCAGGTGATAAGTGGAGTGAGAAAGGGAAGAAAGCAAAGTATGTGTGAAAGTTTTGAGGAGACATGTTTGGGGAACTTAAATTCTGAGAGGAAAGAAGCTCTGAGAGCAAGCAAGAAAAAGATGAGACTGGAGATTGAGGCAAGAATTATGTTTTTTGGTCATTAAATGGGCTCTAGGTGGGCTCCATGTCCTTGGATGTCATGGCAGGTAATGTTGATCACTGCCATGGGGCATTTGGACTTCATCCCAAGAGCAATGGGAAGTCACTGAAAGTTTCTAAGTTTAGTTGGTCTTAGACTAGTAGATTTTTAAAAAAAAATTTCCCAGTGACCAACACACTAAATAAACTCATCAACCTATTTCATAAAACTGTACACAAGAAAAAGAAAAAGAAAGACATGTATGCATGGAGCAGATGAAGCATTTCCACTCGGCATCCGCACAGAGGTCTAGGCAGAACCCCTGAGAGGCTGAAAAGTAATTACACTTCTACTCTGGATCCATGTCTTAACCACGAGGAGTGTGTTCTGCAGGCTCTATTTCCTAATTGAGGGTAATTACAAGAAGTTAAAACTAGATTAGTGACAATTAGACCCTATACAAGAGGGAACTCTGTGGGTGGTCAGGAAGGGAGTAGGAAGAACCAGCTGGGAAAATGTTTCCCAAACTGTTTGTCTCGTATTGTATGTAGAAGTTCTTGGAGGGTTTATCTGTGTTCCTGGTGGTGCCCACCAGGAGGGTGGGCAGGTGAAATGAGGTACACACACACTCACACACACACATTACTAGCAGTCGATCAAGATTACTTTTTCTTCAAGCCAAAATGCTTCATATGCCAATAAATGGAAACAAAGAGGAAAGGAAAGTGAAGGTTGTATTACAATTTGACTGAAGATGTCTTGTTTGAACAACTACGTTTTTACCCTATGCTGAATCTAGATGTTGTGGGAGAGACATAGCAAGTATATGATCTTGTCTTTGATGAGCTTCCAAGTCTATTTGAGAAATCTGGTGTAGCTGGAGCACAAAGGGGAAAAGAATACTGGGAAATGATGAGCTCATGAGGTGCCCAGAAGCCAGGCTGAGGAACTCTAACTCCATTCCATTCCAGGGGCAGAGAGGGACCATGGAGAGTTAGTGAAAACAGGGAAAGTACAGGGCCAGGTTTGAATTTTAGAAATATACACCTGACTGATTTAGAGAATGTGGATGAGAGGGTATGGCAAGGAGCAAGTTTGGGAGGGGGCCTCAGTCAGAGCTGCCTGTGGAGAAAGCTGGGGGTACCTATGATCATGAGGAGGAAGTTGGGAAGAAGCTAGTATAGACAAAAAAGTGACTTACTTCACTATCCCCATACCAAACATCAATTGCTTTGATTCATTCAATCAAGAAATAATCATTTTACATCTGTTCTGTACATCTGTTCTTGCCCCAATCTCCCCCATGCTAGGGGACATAAAGAGGAATAAGAATGATGTTGTTCCAGGCTTCAACAGGGTTTTGTAACTAACTGTTCAAGTAAGTGGAACAGTCAATAGCTGTTCTAGGATTTTGGAGCCAAAATCCGTGGAGGGGCAGATGATGTAAGAAAAAACAAAAGGGTGGGTGAATATGCATGAAGCCTGAGGAGAGATACAGTAAAGGGTATAGGGAAGAATATGCTGACTATGTGTCTTTAAAAATGGGTACTGAAGGCATCTCTTGTATGGAGCACTGGGTGCAGGGCATGGGCAATGAATCTTGGAACACTGAAAAAATAAAATAAATTTAAAGTTAAAAAATAAATAAATAAAGATACCTAAAAAATGTGTATATGTGTGTGTGTGCACGTGTGTGTGCATTGTGTATACACATGGGCACACATATATAAGACAGCCAAAACCCTTAACACCAATAGATATTTCTATAAAAGAGACAGAAAGAGACAGAGGAGAGAGATAAAAAGACAGAGAGGGAGAGAGAGATTTTTATGGTGTGTAAATTGGGTCTTTCACATTTTCCCCTAAAAGTCATCTATATATGGTGGTATAACCCGATGGAGTTGCATTTGTCTGGCAAACTCAATTTTATCATTCAAGGATTAACCTAGAGGCCCCAAAGACTTATGTTTTCGGGCCTGAGGGAGGGTCCCTGCTCTGTTGGCCAGTTCTCTGGAAGGAGGGAACAGCAGTGGCCTGAATCTCCAAGCACTTAGTTTAGTGCCTGGCACCAGGACAAAGGAGGCCGGGAGGAAAGTGGCTTTCTCCACCATCTCAGGATCAGAACAGGCCAGATTCAATACAGGAGCCAGGTCACTGAAGAAGTGGTCAGTCTCATAGACTGCATGGAATGGCAGCTGGAAAGTCACTGCAACAGTGACCACAGGGGTTAAGAACTCATTCAGACAAGGCCCTCCCCCAAACAGGATGCATGTGTGGAGGTTCATGAGGGACGGGTACTGGAGGGAGCTGCAGATAGCAAGGTGGCTGTCAGAAAACATGACTGGCAGTGCAAAGCACTTGACTACTGTAATGAACTGAAGAATAAAGCTGGACCACACAACCAGCCAAAGGAATTGCCCCAGGATCTGAGAGAGAGTCTACAGCATCTTAGGGGCAATGGAAGTAGTGTATCAGATCTCAAGGAAGGAAAGATTGGACCAAGAGAAGTACGGGGAGGTTTGGAGGCTGAGCTCAAAGCAAATGGCTCTGAGGATGAAAATGCTTCCCAGCATGGTCACTACATAGATGCCCAGAAATATCCCCACACAAAAAGACCATAGCCCATGGAGATTCCCAGATCCTAGAAGCAGAAATTCTTTGATCATGGTCAGATTATCCTTGTCTGTGAGATTCAAACATTAGAATTGAAAAAGTGAGAGAAATACAGCCAACTGGACAAAAAGCTGTGCTCCTGGAGGAAAACAATAGCCCCAGAAATGCCATATACCATAGAACTCAAAGATTTTATCTTTTCTCCTCTGAAACAAATTTTATGTCTTGTTCTAAGTATATTTATCTAATACTTGTAGCAGAATCAGAAACTATGCCCTGGGGAATGAACACAGAGGGCGTCTCTTCTGCTCTTTTTGGCTCTTTTCCTTGACATAACATGTGACAAATCTACCTTGGGGAGTCTCATAGTGGGAGGCAAACACTTCTTAATAGGGACATCGTGCAGAAGCTTCTCTGAACTTCTGAAACTCAGCTTTTGAGACTCAATAAAAGCACAAGTCCAAAATCCTAAAATGATCAGGAATTTCAGACCACCCTTTCTCCCACTGAACCCCTAAATCAGGGTAGGTTTCACCAGGAACATAATTATAAGGATGAGGGGAATTCAGAATATTGATATTAATGTACCTGTAAGAAAAATAAGACTCTCTGCCAGGCTCTGGGGACATGAAGCTGATTGCTTCCATGGCATCAAATTCCTATGGAAATTGGGAGAAATGTATGTAAAGTTATTCAGTTGAAATGTTAGAGAAAAATAATATTTCATCCTTCATAAATGAAAATGACATTCCTGACTCACAAGCAGTAGGATGTGCATTTAGAGTCTTTTTTTCATCAGCGGGGATGGGTTTGTAGTGAGTCATGGCTGCAGCTCTCCTTTCCCCACGAGCCCTCCTTCCCTCCGTCGGAGCTCAAAGATTCATATTTGTGAGATGACTAGTCTTAGCACCTGGGATGTGATAGAATTGAAAATCAGGCTGTGTTGTGGCCTAAATTAGGGATAAGTGTGAGGCCAGGCTTAGGGTCTCAGTTTAGTTCATGTTCCAAGATGAAGCCTCAGTCTGGCCAGGGAATAAGGCAAAGCCATCTTTGCTGCTTTGCTTTGGTAATGACAATGTGTCCATAACAGGTTACATTTAAGTCATATTTTTTGTAGATGAAATACAATTTTAAATCCACTGAGAGAACTGGCTATTCAAAGGAATCTTATTAAGAATGATTCTGAGACATGAAAAAATTTCTCCACGATTTACTAATCTGGATTGTTAATACATTGGGCTTGTGCAAAGGAAGGCCCACCTATAATGCTGTGTGCAGGACATTTAGGGTACCAAAGGGGTACTGAATATAATTACAGGGTATAAAGAAAATCAGTCAGCAACTAGAATTGTCCCTGGGGGTGACAGCTGCTTCCTAATTGGAGGATTAAACTGCAGTGTCCTATTACCATTTACCTTGTCTTTAGAGACTGCCAGCCAGCATCTAGAACTGACATTAACATCATTAGATTTTTATCATTCAGTCCCAAGTCTCATTAATTAATAATGAAATAAACTTGATTTTCCCTTTTAGCTTATAGGCGTGCTCCTTAGTGCCTCCAAATTCAAAGGCATACCACCCATGCCCTCTTTACTTGCAGTGAAGACAGATTCGTGCTGATGGAAAGAGGCTTCATCTGAGAATTCTATTTGTTCTTTCATTCAGTCTCTTCTTAACTTACCAGATATTTTTGGACACCTGCTATGTGCCATATATTGGATGAGGTAGACATTGGTGATAAAATAAGGAACAAAAAAAGTCATGGTCTTAATGTTCCCAGAGCTTACATCCCAATAGAGGAGGTGATCTTAAAAGTAACTGTAAAATTACTAGTGTGATAAATGCTATGAGAGAGAAATATGGGATAGTAATACAAAGAATAATATGCCTGGAAATGAGATGTTCATGGAAGATTGCTGTGAGAACAAGGTTGTATTTCAGCTGAAATATGACGGATATACATAGCCAGCTATGAGAACAATCAGAGGGGAGGTATTATAGGTAGAAAGGTGGCATGTGCAAAGGCCCTGAGTGGGATGAGCACCTGAATGTTGGAAGAAGTTAAAGAACCAAGCAAACAACAAAATCAACTACTGTGGCTGAAGAACAACAGGTGAGGCAGGCACCGAGGGAAGAGTGATAGGCGCTAAGTTGTAGAAGGTGTGGTCTGATTTACATTTTGAAAAGATCCCTTGGGCTTCCATGTGAAGAAATAGACTATAAGGGGCTAACAAGGACAGTGGGAAAACTGGTGAGGAAGCTAATACAGTAATCCAGGTAAGAGATGGTAGCTAGGACCAGGCTGGGATGGAGCAAGGGGGATTAATTTGGGGGCTTTTTAATAAAAAAGAATAAAAGCTTGCTATTTGTGACAACATGGGCGGACCTAGAGGGTAAGCTAAGTGAAATGAGTCAGACAGAAAAAGAAAAAAATTGCCTATGATCTCATTGATATGTTGAATCTAAAGAATAAAACAAACAAGAAACCCAAACAGACTCTTCAACACAGAAAACAATCTTGTGGGAAGTGGGTGAAGAGATGTGTGAAATAGGTGAAGGGGGTAAGAAGCACATACTCCCAGTTATAAACGAAATAAGTCATGGAGATGAAAAGCACAGCATAGGGAACATAGTCAATAAAAATATTGTCATAACATTCTATGGTGACAGATGGTGACTACATTTACCACGGTGAGTGCAGCATAATGTATAGAATTGTCAAACTAATATAATATTGCACATCAACTATATTTCAGTAATATATTTTTAAAAAATTTAAGGTTTTTTACATAGGAGAACTGATAAATTTTTGTACTTTTATGTATATATTATACTTTAATAAATAAAAAAGCTTACTCTAATGAAATGACATGTATTAAGCAACTACATGAATGATCATATCTTTTCCTGAGATGGGAAGACCAAGTAGGTAATTTAGTTTGAGGGGAATTTTCTTTTGTCTTTCTTCCTTCCTTCCTTCCTTTCTTCCTTCCTACCTTTTCAAAAAATCTAGTGGGTATGATCCATGACTGGGGTGAGTTTCAATCCTCATATGCGTCAACAATCTGGTAACAGACAGAGCCCCAGCCCCAAGAGACAGAGCTCTAACAGTGGTCACACAGCAAGTTCTTAAGCTAATGTCTGAAATATTCCTGCCCTTGATTTAAAAAAAAGGGGCCATGGCAGATGGTGAATGGGTCAATGTAACTCTTTACTCACTCTGTAGAAATTGCTAAAGTTTACGGTCAACGGCAGAATATCAGGAGCATCCTCTGCAAATGAAGCATAATTCCATGGGAATCATGAGTCTCCAAAATACCTTTATTAATGGCAATCCAACCACCCAGAGCTTTTAGTTATCTGAGATCTTTAAAAAAATTCCATTTTATCTCATTTTGCTTTTGAGAGAGAGAGAGAGAGAGAGAGAGAGAGAGAGATAATGAAATGAGCTTAGTTGAAAAAACAATTTTCAGGAGGTATCTGAGGGTCAGAATACATTCAGTTCTACCCTTTCTGTCTTCTCCATCTCCTTTTGTACTTCTGACCAGTCAGAATTGATGCTCAAAATAATGGTTGGAAGCTCTGAAAGATCCTCAATCAATAAAGAATGATTCAAGTATATCATTATACTTGATTCACTAGGCCAGGACAGTGGACTCAGATATCTTAGTCATTTTTTTTTTCAAACATGGTGGAAAACAGCTTGTTCTTAACTTTCCTTTACACCTCCCAAAATTTAATTAAACATATACCCTTTCTCCTGGTATATTCTTGACCAGATTTTGCCCTGGTATTAATTTTCCTATGTCCTTATAACCACCAAAAGGTATTTGTTAGCATGAAAAATTGTTTGGTGCCTAATATAAAATAAAACCCCCAAATTTACCTTCTCCCATCACCTCTGAGATGTTAATAGCTGCAAAAGTAGAATCATAAAATTGCAAGTGTAGCAGTATAGCTAGGAAGTAAGAGAGTAACTATGGAAGCCCAAACTCATTACCTCTTCTAAAGTCAATCCAGGGAAATTTCTTAGAATAGAGGGTGGTGAGGAGGAAGCCAAAAAACAGGTGATGATTAAACTTCTGGAAGGGAGAAGTATATAGCTTGATAAGGAGAACAATGATCTGGCTATATCAATCAGATACCTTATGATCCAGCAATCCACTTCCGGGTATACATCCAAAGGAAAGGAAATCATTATCTCAGAGAAAGATCTGCTCTATGTTCATTGAATCATTATTCATAATAGCCAGGATATGCAAACAACATAAATGTCCACTGATCGATGAATGGATAAAGAAAATGTGGTGTATATATATGCAATGGAATATTATTTAGCTTTAAAAGAAGGAAATCCTGCCATTTTTGACAACATGGGTGAACCTAGAAGGCATTGTACTAAGTGAAATAAGTTAGACACTGAAAAACAAATGATGTATGATCTCACTTATATGTGGAATCTAAAAAAAGATGAGCTCATAGAACCAGAGTGAAACCATGGTTACCAGGGGCTGGAGGTGGGGGAAATTGGGAGGTGTTGGTCAAAGGGTGCAAACTTCCAGTAATAAGATGAATAAATCCTGGGATCTAATGCCAAGCATGATGGCTGTAGTTACTAATACTGCATTGTATACTTGAAATTTGCTTAGAAAGTAGATTTTAAGAGTTCTCACCTTAAAAGTGAAGAATGTGTTAATTAACTTGACTGTGGTAATCACTTCATAATACGTATATTTTAAATCATCACATTGTACATCCTAAAAACATCAGATATCCAGTGCTGTCCCTTCCTCCAAACTCCTAACTCTATCCATAAAACAAAAAGTTAAACAAGAAACATGTAACATCCAAATGTTCTCTTAGATCTTTTTTCTCCCCAAAGTTATTCCAGGATGATACCTGGGATAATTGTATAATGATACATGTCAGGGCTAATTGGTAGTGCAGAAGATCATCTGGATTAACCAAAGCCTCACTCTTTAAGTCCCCCCTTAGTCCAAATATGTATAAACCTGTTCCTGAAAGCAATGTCTGAGAAAGAAAAAGCTGGTGAGCAGGAACTACCCAGAGACAGAATAAATCCTTAACTGGTATTAGACTAACTCTTCTACCAGTAGAAGAAGTTGATTTTTTGGGTCAACTCTTATATTAAGCAGTGTCTTTCTTGAATAATTCCTGTTTGTGTCATGCAGCAGGAAATTTTGGTTAAAATTTCTTTTTCCTTTCAATACAACTTGTGGAACATTTTAGACAGCTCACTTTTTTTATTTTAAATTTCCTACTTAAAGTCAATGACATAGGCACCGGGGCTGCTCAGTTGGTTAAGCAACTGCCTTTGGCTCTGGTCATGATCCTGCAATCCCGGGATCAAGTCCCACATTGGGCTCGCTGTTCAGTGAGGGGTCTGCTTCTCCCTGTGAACTTCCTCCTTTAGTGCTCTCTCTCTTTCTCTCTCTCTCTCAAATAAATAAATAAGATCTTTTTTAAAAAGCATCTTAAAAATAAATAAATAAATAAATAGATAAATAAATAAATAAATTCAATGACACATTAATGTGAGAAAATGATTTTGTTATTTGTGATTATGCACCTTGAGACCTGGAGACAGGCATTACTGAAATGCTTGAAACAAACATTACTGAAACCCAGAAACAGGCTGGAGATAGACATTATTGAGACCCGGTGACAGATATTTCTCACTCAACTATATTCTTTGGTGCCTAATCCTTTTTTTCCCCTGTTCTGTTCCATTTGTCAACACGACAATGAAATAGGCCAAGAAATATCCTGGACCCAGTGATATGTGATGTGGCATTATGTGACATACCTAACCTGAATGTGAAGTAGAGCAATAGTTATTCTGGTAAATTGTGCAAAGAATAATGAGCTCATACTTTAAATCTCAACTGTCATATTCCATATAAAAATTTGGAGGTCTAAATAATCTGTTTAAATATAGTTTCTCAAATACCCTATCAATATAGACTCTAAATATGTCTATTACTTTGTAACCACAATCCGAAATTGATGAAATTCAGTAAACATTTCATCGACAAACCATTCTAGAAAAAAAAATAATTGGCCTCTACAATGCTAAATACACACTTTGAATGAAGAGTTTACCCCTGAACAAGCTATATTTTTCTAATTGACTTCTTATGCTTACCTTGCCCTCCGAGTCATGAAAGAGAATTTGCCACACTTTTTATGCCTGCTTCATTCCTTTATATCTAGGATAACTGAAATGTCCTGGTCTGTCATTTTAATACTTTTCTGCTCATATGCTTATGGTGCCAGGCATCTGAATAGCAGTGACATTTATTTTCCTGAGTCTTTCATTCATTGTCCCAGTGTTTGACTGTGAGAATGGGAAAAATCTCAGTACCTTTCCTACTTGCTGCTCTCTAAACTCCACCCTGTAGCATTCAAAAGCTGTATCTGTCACCACTCACATTTTCTTTTTGAAGCTTTCTGCTTCCAGACTTCTCTTCGTGGATTGTGACAAATTTACAGAAGTGAGGAAGATGCAATAGTCACAGTCACATGATATCTTTGGTCCATACTAGAGGATTTTTTATGTCACAATGAAGTAGCACTTTGGAGTAGAGAAGAGCATGGTCTTTCGTGTCTAACAGACCTGAGTTTGAGTTCTGGCTCCACCGCATATTCTCTGTGTGACTCTGGGCAAGTAAATTAACCTCTTACTACTTTAATTTTCTCAGCTGGAAAATAAACAATAATCATCATAATAAACTGCCTTATAGTGTTTTCATTAGCATTGAATGAGATAATCCACATGAAGGGTTGGTGAAGTACCCAGCACTCTATTAGTGTTCAATCTCATTCACATTTTACATTATGTACATAGATATATGGTTATGATTATATGTATATATATTGTTTCATGTGCCATCTTTCTTACAGAATTATAAGTGCCTGTCTTGGATTTTTTTCAATTGCTGTCCTCTGATTTTCTTCACAAATCTAGCACAAGAAGGCCATGTTCAGTAAGATCTTGGTATTAATATATTTGGTATTTACATATTATATATATTGGTATAACTTTTTTCCCATCCCAGCTCAAATCTGCAAGCTCTATTTTGGTCACAGCTGACAGAAACCTAAATAGATTTTTCTTATCTCTCATTGTCCTTGTCCTCCACAGAAGGACTGGCCACCATAAGCCCATGGTTCTGGATGTTTTGTTTATACTGACAGAGAATCAGGATCCACATTAAGAACATTCTCAGTCAAGGTGCTGTTCTAACTACCCAACTTAATATCCTACCTTATCTTCTTCCCATTAGGGAGTCAGATCCTGCCTGATCGTTTAGTGTGTTGTTCTCATGAAAATCAATTACCTGTAAGCCTATTTCCCAAGGGTAAGGTTTTCCCCTTCTACCGAGAAAGTTAAATAAAGTGGTAGAGTATACAAAGAACATCCAGAATGTCTTGTGCCAACAAATTTCTCACCAAAACATGAACTTTGAAGTTTGTCAGTTCAGAGGAGCTAATTACTACTCTAAAAGCCAAAATTTACTGTTGTGATGAACAGGACCAACCTTCAGCCACACTGGGATATTGGAAAATGTTGATCTGCAACTACTACATTTTCTCTTTCTTTCTCTCGTTCATTCACCTTGGTTGACTTCACTTTCATCTTGTCTCTAAACCCTTTTCCTCTCTCTTCACCTCTAGTTCAGTAATTCTAGAAGTTATTTTCAAACTATTTTCTCTTTAATTATAGTTAAATACACATTGATTTTTGAGGAGCTCATCTACTATAAAACTGAATATATACCTGTGGTGGAAATCTTTGCACACAGTAGGCATTTAATATTTTGCTGACTAAAGATCTGGAGATACAATTATTTCCTCTTGAGTATGTTCAGCAAGGAATTAACAGCTAACCAAAAGTATTTTCAAATTGTTCCCCCAACAACACTTGGCTCAATATTGCTAGGAGACCCTTCCAAAATATCAGTTCTTCTTTTCAGGGTCTGATCTGCAGTTCTATTTCTTAAACTCATTGTGAATTTGGTATTGTATGAATGATAAGCTACAAAACCTTGCTACTGCACTAGCTATGAAGGAAGAGTTTAGTGAGAAAATTAATAATATAAACAAGGTTTCAGGGGTCCTGCTTAACCTCCTCAAGAGAACTGAGCACACCTAGTATAAATCAATATTGCTGATTACAAATGATTTATGTTTATTCAGTAAAGCAGGTACCTCAGACCTTTGACAACATTTTAAAGCTGTTAATTCAAGTTATTGAATATACTCAAAAGGAAAATGGCTGCATTTTAGATTTCCATTCTATTCTTCTGTCAGAAAATATTTACTGAATGCCTGCTACATGCAAAGTCCCACTATAGGTATATCCCAAATTATATAATAGATGTGTTCCTTTAAAAAATGTTTAGCTTCTGGGGTGTCTGGGTGGCACAGTCAGTTAAGCATCTGACTCTTGGTTTCACCTCAGGTCATGATCTCAGGGTCCTGGGATGGAATCCAATGTCGGGGTCCCTGCTCAGTGTGGAGTCTGCTTGAGATTCTCTCTCCCTCTCTCTCTCTCTCTCTCTCTCTGCCCCTCCCTCTGCTTGCGAGCTCTCTCTCTCTCTCATAAATAAATAAATAAATATCTCTCTAAAAAAAAAAAGAGAAGGGCAACTGGAAGGACAGTAATGCTGTCATTAGGATCCAGGAGCTGAGAGAGCCAATGTTTCTCAGCAAGCAGGATGTAAAATGCAAAGTTCATAAAAGCTTAATTTACAAGATTGTAAATTATTTGGGGGTAAAGGGTTGATCATATCTTATTTGTCTCTCTAATTACATAGCTTGGTGAAAGGTTGAAAATTCAAAAGGCACCAATCAAGCTTACAGGTGATTCTACATGGTCACAACTTTGTACTTAGCAGGACTTACTTAGCAGATGGCAAGGAAGGAAAGCCTGCAAATTGGATGACTAGTTTTGAAAGTTTAGTTGTAGACTAAAAGCAAAGTTCGAGCTACGCAATCTTCAAGAGCTGAAGAATGTTATTGATACAGACTGGTGATTGGTGTCTGGGCAGGCTAGTAAGTGCTGTTACATAAAAGAGTCTAATTTCCTGCTCTGTATTTTTATCAGACGTTCCAGACAGAGAATTGGATCATAAGTTTAATGAACCCCTCTTGTAAGAATTTGTAGTACATAGAAGGATAGTTTTCATCAAAGCTTAAGTGGTAAGGAAAAAGGGACAAGATCCGAGGTTGTTATAGGAATCTCTTTGCTCTCAAGGGCCATCAGCAGGATTAAATAATGGCCATGGTGCACACTGCAATAATAAGGACCACATAGTTTGGAGAAGAACAAGATAGAAAAGAAAATAAGTAGGAGTAAGAGACAGGGGAAGAGAGAAAGAAAAAGAAGGGAGATGCTAGTGCCACCACTAACAACTTTAATCGCTCCATAGTCATGGTTTACCAATCTTTGAGCCTTCTCCATTGTCTCTTTTCACCATTTGAGCTGGTGTTCTCAAGCTACAGTCAGGCAACAGATAGTTACTTAGTGCCTCTTTTATTCCATTTACCGTGGTAGGTGTTGTGAGTAATATAGACATAATTAGAATATGGTTGTCAGCGGAAGAGCTTTGCTTTGTCTGGCACAGAATACTGATGAATTTATTCCAAGGTGGGATGAAAAATGCCAAGAGAGGGATTCAAGCAAAGTGCTTGGGTTGGAGGAAGCAGAGAAGGCTGCCTGAAGAGAGTAGTATTTGAGGTGTTCCTTGAAAGGTACAAAGGGCTTCAGTAGGTGAGATTGGGAAAGAATATTCAGGGAAGAAGAAATGGACTGAACAAAGAAAGGAAATGGGTATAATATGGGCACAATTATAGCAAACTCTTCCCTGTTTTATTGTTATTTTCAGTGCACCAGGCATTATGCTGAGCACTCTGGATGCGTTGCCTTATTTAATCCTTATAATAATCCTATAGGGGCAGGATTCCTCTATTGTTCCTATTGTATGGATTAGAAAACTGAGACCAGAGAGGTTATATAAATTGTCCAATGTCACACAACTATGAAGTGGCAGAACTTGGGCTTATCTGAGTCCAGAGCTGATGCAGCAGCTAACCAATAAACTATTTGCAAGTCAACATATTGAAATCAACAAAAGCATAATGTGGCTAGAACACAGAGCATGTGGAAAGGAGGAATGGTATCTGCTGCCAAGCTGGAGCATCTTATTGGCAGCCTAAGGAGCAGGGCCTGTATCCTGTAAATGATGGGAAACCATGGTAAGTTTTAAAGTAGTGGAGTGACTGTCAAAGTGGTGCTTTCAGCAGTACAGAGATGGATGGGAAAGGGGAGACACTGGAAGCAGTTAAAAGGCTATTGCAATATAATAGTCTGGGTGTAAGGTAGTGTGTTTATCACTTGATCTAAGAAAGCCGAAGAGGGGAATGGGCAAAGGAAAGACATTGTTAGGGGAAAAGAAAAAGAAATCATGATTAACTGGATATGGGGATTGAGGGAGACAGAGAGGTAGGGATTAAATAGGTGACCCTGAGGTATGAAAGCTTTCTAACTGGAACAGTGATGCCATCATGGAGTCGTGGACTGCTAGTTTGGACTTGAGATTGAAACTGGGAGAAATCTATAAAAAGTTATCCTGAAACTATGGAAATGACTGAGATTAATGTGGTGAGAGACCAGAGCCAAGGGTGAAATTTGGGGGATGCCTCCATTTAGTTGATGTGGCAAAGAAGGACAGTTATTATGGGGATTGGCAAGAAATGCTATGGGAAAGGGGAGAAAACTGGAAATAGTGGAATGAGGATTTGGGTAAGGTGGAGTGATCAACATTGTAGATATGGTAGAGGGGTCAGAGAAAAGGGAGGATGAGAAAATATTATTGATTTGGGTGATTAGAAGATCTTTAGTGATAGATAAGGAGTTCCATAACAGAATCAGATTTCAAGGGGGTAATGAAGAGAGAGAGTAGGGGTCACATGTCAGAAACAATGGCTATAGGGAATGCTCAAAAGAACTTTTGTGATGAAATTAAAGGAACAAAATAGATACTTAAAAGGTATTAGGATTATTGAAAGATCTTCTTAGATTAAGCATGATCCTATCACATTTGTTAGCTGAAGGAAAATGTTAATTAACATTTGCTACCCCACATGTAGAGATTAAAGACTTGGGGTCAGGTCAGGAGTAATAGTAGTTGGAAAAAGATCCTGATAAATGTACAAAAGTGTAGGGTCAAGAGCTAGGTGAAATGTTTGCTTTGGCAAATATGGGGGTGATACCTCCTTTGGAAAATGAAAAAAAATAAAAGAGACCAACTGAAGTTACATAAATATTTAGAGATGGAGAGATGACATTAAATTGGAAATATTCTGAATTTTCAAGGAATTTGGTATGCTGTGTACTGACTGCTACTGGTGTTGCCAATAGATTTCTGCAGAAGGGAAGGAGAGTGGGCATAGGGCTGAGAACTTTAGGAGTGTGTCCCCAGCAATTGGCACAGTGTCTGGCACACAAAGTGCTCAATAAATAGTTTTTGAATAAAAAAGTGAGTAAGTGGAGATGAGTTAGAACAACTGTTAAGAAACATGAGTCATGATGTCATAGTGAGTGAATAAAAGTATTATAATACAATAGCCACTACAATGGGGAAGATGAGAAAGATAAATGACACTAGAGTTTGTGAGGATGTGGAGGATCTGTATCATCCACACACTGCTGGAGGAAGTGTAAACTGGTACAACTACTTTGAAAATATTTGGCAAGCAATATCCACTGAAGCTGAACATATGCATGCCCCATGATCCAGTAATTCTACTTCCAGGTATATACCCAGGATAAATGAGCACAATAATTCACCAAAAGACCTGAATAAGAATGCCCATAGCAAGACATAAAATTCGTACACCCATAAAGAGATGACCTGCCTGAAGTTGCATAGGTCGTAAGTGGAAGAACTGGGATTTGAACTGATGGCTTTCCCCCCGTAAAGCCTATGTATTTGCCTCTACAGCACACTGCAATTGGATGTCATTTATTATGCCCAACACTATACATATATTGTTGTGCATACTTATAATCTTGCAATATGGATAGCATTACCTACATTTTACAGATTAATAAATCAAGGACCAGAATCTGCTTGCACAAATTCACACAGCTAGTAAATGGTGGATAAGTTTTTCCCACTCAAGAGTTAAAGTGTGAACTCAGATTTGCCAAGTTCTAAAATCCATGATCTTTTTCTTCCATCAGGAGATGGAGGCTTTGCTCAAGTTTTGAGAAGTTTTAAGAAGGAAACATGTAGTTGAAAACATAGGAATGATTCAGTGAAAGAATCCTGGCTAGCCTGGTCTTCACTGCCCAAAAGGCAAACACCAACATCACAGTCAAGTAATGTCCTCCTCCATCATTCTGTAATCTACTCACTGTATTACAAGTGCCTGGGAGCCAATGATGGCTCTAGGTATACTACTCAAGAAGACAACAATTGTTTTAGCAATAACTACTCACCTCCTTTTTCAATCCTTTCACTTACTGTAGGCACCCTCTCATCTCTCTCTCTCTCTCTCTCTCTCTCTCTCTCTCGCCTCTCTCTCACTCTCTCTCTCTCTGCACACACACACACTCATGCACACACACAGATACAGAGTCCTCTAAAACTATCTCCTTACCAATCAACTCTTCACTGCAGAGAATTTGTTAAATACTCAAAGAAGTCTTAAGGCCTGAGGTGACTTAGTGGCTTTAGCCATCCAAGAACTATTCCCACTCACCTATAATCCAGTTTGAACTCTTTCTCAGAGGGGGTATTCAGAGTTTTGTGGTAAGTATCTTTTTTTTAAAGATTTTATTTATTTGACAGTGAGAAACACAGCTAGAGAGGGAACACAAGCAGGGGGAGTGAGACAGGGAGAAGCAGGCCAGATGTGGGGCTAGATCCGGGGTCTCCAGGATCATGACCTGAGCTAAAGGCAGTCGCTTAAGCCACCTAGACGCCCCTTGTGGTAAGTATCTTAAACTGTAGTTCTTCCCCATGCCAAGAGCACCGGAACACTCCAAGTGGTAACCCTGATTCCCCACAACCTAATATCTTTTCCGTAAAAAGGCCCCTCTTCTTTTTTTTTTTTTTTTTTTTTTATTGTTACTAAATTTTTTTTTCCAGTGTTTCAAGATTCATTCCCCATTCCCCACACCCAGTGCTCCCCGAAAAGGCCCCTCTTTTATCTTGATTCATTGCTTTAATAGAAGTAATTCTGGGAGGGGAGACCTCAAGGTGGACTGAGCCCCAGAAGGCAAAGCAGGTTTTGAGGCACCAGGTTGGGCGTAGACGCTCTGACCTCTGCCAGGTCTTCCCTTATTCCTAAACCAGAATCTTGCAGAACAAGCCCTATTGCTCTTTCTGTCCCTTCTCTCACCCTCCCTTCCCTTCCTGGAAGATGTGAATTCGTTGCTATGGCAACCTTTGGTCGTGTCTGATAATCTTTTTTCTCAGCCAGTTCTAGGCCCTGGACATCTGTTCTCAGTTAATTTCTTCTAATATTCCCCAAACTAAGCCCATTACCATATGCCAAGTTCCACAGTATCTGTGTATAGGTGATGGAGAAGGCCTCACCTGCATCCAAGGTAAGACAAACAAGAAAGAGGAAGCAGAGTGCTTAAGAGTTGCTTTCTGGGGACCAGGAGGCAAGGACCACTAATTTAAGTTAATTAAGGGCTTACTAACTGCCAGTCATGGTAATGTCCTGTCCCTTCTTCCATTTAATTCCCTCCAACAAATTTGTGAGATAAGAATCACTATCCTGATACACTGCAGGGATGAGGGAAATGGAAACTGAGAGGAGCAAAGTGACTTGCCTAACATTGCATAGCTGTGATTTCAACTTAGTCTTTATCTGAGTTTCTAAAACACAGTCTCATTGGAAGACACTGACTTGTGGTTCTTCATTTTTTGGAAGGAAAGTAAGAGCTGCAAGGAAGTCTTTCCCCAGTCCATGTGCCTAGGAATCTCTCACAGCCTTTCCCTGGGAATAGGTACCCTCCTTCAAACTGGCCCTTCTTCAGACACCACCGTCTCTTTTATAGCTCCATTTTCCCTCTTCATTAATCTCTTTCTACATTCCTGAGGCTGTCTACAATTTCTGGCCATTTTTCTCATTCTCAGGAAGATCCCTGAGATGGGGCTTCTTCCATGACATGGGAAGGAGAGTGGGATGGGCTGATTTTCTTGACATAAGCAGAACAGAGCACACTTCTGTTAGTTTCCTACTGCTATAAAAATTACCACAAAATTTAGTGGCTTAAAGCAATACAAATTTATTCATTGGGCTAAAATCAAGGTGTTGGTGGGGTTGTGTTCCTTCTAGAGACTCCAGAGGAGAATCTGTTTCCATGTCTTTTGCGACTTCAAGAGATTCATTCTTTGTATTCCTTGGCTCATGCCCACTTCTTCCTTCTTCAAAGCCAACAACCTAGCATCTTCAAATCTCTCTGTGAGAAATGTCCAGGGCCTAAAACTGGTTGAGAGAAGAGACTCTCAGGCCCACCTGAATAACCTAAGGTAATCTTCCCATCTCCAGGTTGTTAATCTAATCACATCTGCAAAATCTCTTTTGCTCTATATAAAGCAACATTCAGAATTTACAAGAATTAGGAGCTGAGTATCTTTGGGGCCATTAATCAACTGACCACAGCCTTCATGACAAACAGTTATATCCTTATAGCAGGAACTGATTGTCCTTCATCTGAAGTACATGGACAGGGACCTCAGGAATTAGAGACAGAGTAGAAGGCACAAGTATGTATGAAGTTAGGAGAGTATATAAACTTGAATTGTTTTGAACTGAATGAAGGATGAAGCAGGTGAGTCTTGTTCTCTGAGGAGAGGTCTCTTTATTTGCATACTACCCCTGTGGAGAGAGATAGAAAGGAAGATAGGGCTTAGAGGTGAAGTCTTCTACTATTCTCTTTTCCAGAATGGTTGTTAATTTTTGCCATTCTAGCTGGTGTAAGATAGCATATCAGTGTTGTTTTAATTTGAATATCCCTAATGACTAATGATGACGAATATTTTTTCATGTGTCTATTAGCCATTTGTATGTCTTCTTTGGAGAAGTGTCTGTTCATGTCTTCTGCTCATTTTTTAACTTGATTGTTTTTGGGGGTGTTGAGCTCCAGAAGTTCTTTATAGATCTTAGATATCAGCCCTTTTTCTGTAGTGTCTTTTGCATATATCTTCTCCTACTATGTGGGTTGCCTCTTTGTTTTGCTGACTGTTTCCTTTGCTGTGCAGAAAATTTAGTTGTGGAGAAAGGAGAACCCTCTTATACTGTTGGTGGTAATGCAAACTGGTGCAGCCACTTTGGAAAATAGTGTGGAGGTTCCTCAAAAAGTTAAAAAAAGAGCTACCTTATGACTCAGCAATTGCACTACTGAGTATTTACCCCAAAGATAGAGATGTAGTGAAAAGAAAGGCTATATGCACCTCAATGTTCATAGCAGCAATGGCCACAATAGCCAAACTGTGGAAAGAGCTGAGATGCCCTCCAATAGACAAATGGATAAAGAAGATGTGGTCCATATACAATGGAATATTACTTAACCATTAGAAAGGATGAGTATTCAACTTTTGCATCAACATGGATGGGACTGGAGGAGATTATGCTAAGTGAAATATGTCAAACAGAGAAAGTCAATTATATGTTTTCATTTATTTGTGGAACATAAGGATAGCATGGAGGACATTAGGACAGGGGAAAAATGAAGGGGGCGGATCGGAGTGGGAGACAAACCATGAGAAACTCTGAACTCTGGGAAACAAACTGAGGGTTTTAGAAGACAGGGGGTAGGGGGATGTTATGCATGGAGCACTGGGTGTTATACGCAAACAATGAATCATGGAACACTACATCAAAAACTAATGTACTATATGGTGACTAACATAATATAATAAAAAATAAAGTATTGTTATATTAATTTTAAAAAATTAAAAAAATTGTTGCCTTATTGTTCTTCTGTCTGCCTGGGTGCTTTCCTGGTAGAGGAAGTTGGAGGAAATGGTGAGGCTCTGGCTCCAGAGACAAAGGCGGGCATCTAGAACCCCTCTGTAGTTGAGCTCTATTCTTTGTGGCCAATAAGGCACCTCCTGTTTGTTGATAACTGAGGTTAAAACAAAGTGAAGTCCAGGGTAATAGCAGAGAAAAGGAGGCTTCTGTAGGAAAAACCCTCATGTCAGCCCACCTTAGGACAGGAAAGCATCTTCCATCAAGTAGTCTGAGGGAGGAGAGGAATTGGGGATGTCTGCCAAGCAAAGTAAACAGGAATTACAGGGTCATTCCTTGAAAACAATTAAAATTATTTTCCTTAGCACTGAATATGGCTATCTAGGAAGTGGAGACCTTCAAAAACCCATTTCCTCAAGGTTCTGTGCCTGATGCTTATCACAAGGAAGATCTTCAATCATCTGGCAGCTCTGAGCTAAAGCCTAGTGAAATAGGGTAAGTCACAACTTCTGAAGAAGACTGACTATCCGTATCCAAAAACCTAATAGCTTGTTATGATTAGTACCAGGTGTTAAATGTAAGTGATGAATCGCTAAATTCTACCAATATTACACTATATGTTAATTAACTAGAATTTAAATAAAAATTTGGAAGAAAAACAAACCAACCAACCTAACAGAGAATCCAGAGAATTCCCCTGGCAACAATGATGGCATCATGAAATTCTAAGCTGAGTCATACTGGGAATTCTTTAGAAGAAAATTGGGAGCTGAGCCTAGTCTCCAGAGTTAAGAAGAAGGAGGAATATGTAGGAAACAGATCTCAGGTTAGTCTTCCCCTTGAGCATCACTGATTTGAAGGACCAAAAAGCTCTGGAAACTGGTAGTGCTCAGGCAAACAGAAGAATAGGTCTAATTGTCCACAGGAAGTATAGGAAGATCTGCTGATCTGATAGATTTATAGAAGTACACCGAGCTGGCCATGATGGGGTATAAGAAATATTTCATTTTCTAAATCCTACTACCTCCCAATTCAATTATACTTTCTTACTACCCTGGTTAATTGATCACGAGACGAATGGGTCAGATATTGCAAAAATCCATGTGGAGACTAGCATGAATGGTACTATCATAATCCAAGTGTTAACACAGTATTTTGTTAACATAGTATGTTAACATAGTATTCACCTTGGTTACCAGGAAACTCAGTTCTAGATTGTATGCTCAATTGTTTTAGCATTCCAGAAGTAGGAGAGGGGTTAGTGTACTTTGTTTCCATCTTCTTCCCTTTGCACATCTACTCATACCAAGAATTTACCAATTGCTTTTTAAAGTTTCTTTTTAAAAGTAGATAAAAATGAGTAAACATATAGATATATGATATTTTCTTTGTGGGCTCATCAAATTCTTCATATGCCCTTACTTACGTTTAATGTACTAGGGATATTGACTTTTTTAATGCTCACCTTTGTTTTGCAGATTTGTTGCTACAGGCAATGAGGGGGTCTGGGCCAGTGTGTGTTCTGTTAGCAATGGGTGCAGTCATTGCTACAAAGGAAAGAAAGTACCTCATTTTGTTAGATGCTTTTATTACCTGTGGCATCACAATAACACTTTCCTCAGGCTTCTTGCCTTGGGAACACCTAATGGCAAGATGTTTTTGGTACCTCAGTAACTAAAGCTCCTTTAATGGGGTCCATGTTGGACCTGTCTTGTTTTGTTCTATAGTGAAAAATGTTATAAGGAAGTTGCAGTATATATTTTGCTGGTAGCGATGCCTTAAGCTATTAAGGCCATTTATTATTTTCTGAAAAGCAAGAGAGATAATGCTCACTAATAAAATTCACTGCACTGCGGGTAGCTCTAAGTTTCTTCCCTAAAAATGTTCCATAGCTCTCATGGGTCTGCCTCCTGTATTCATCTTTCCTATATCCCAAGAGATGGGGAGGGGTATAGCTCTTTCAGTGCTGGTACATTGGACTTCAACTGAATCACAAATAAGTCACAAGAGCCTGCTTAATGCAAACCACACCACCTCCTTACAGTCCCCCTCTCCTGTCCCTGGCTTCCCCATTTGCTTCTCCCAGTCTCCAGAATCTAGCTTCCTTGGGCCACTAATTCTAGCGTCTTCCAGAAGACCCTGTCCTCTACTCTATTTCTGCTCCCTATCCAAGATTCAGGCATTGAAGTTCGCCTTAACCCAATTTCTCCCTGAACTGAAAATGCAAATGTGCCTACTTTATTGTCTGTATGTGTTAAGCTTTTACAAAAGGCTTTGTGCTAGGCACAATGCTCTGCACGGGGCAGTAGAGGAAGGTGGGGGTGGAGGGAGCAGAATGGCCTCTGAACCCTTGTGGGTCAGCAGCTGGAGTACTTTGCACTATTCGGGCATTGATGGGGTGAGAAGAGCAGAGGAGATGGATGGGGACAGAAGCAGGGAGAGGGCTCCATCAGGAAATCAGAGTTCAACTCCCTCTGCATCTTTCTTCCAGACCAAATCTAAGAATCTGGAGAATGTACTTTTCCTCAGATACAATGCTGTGTTATGTTACACACAGGGACCTAAGCCCAATTCCTTGCGAGTAGGACTCTGACAAATTTTTGTGCTAATAGTTCACTTGTAATACTAATTCAAGATATTTATTTCTCTAGCTTCTATTTTAAAAAGCTACTGGAAGTTTGACAATATAAAATTTCAACTTTGGCATCTGATAGATTAAACCCACTCTAGAGGGCTAAAATTTAATAATTTTAATTTAAATGAATTATATAAATAAATACATAAATACATAAAATAAATATATAAATCTATATAAATAAATCATATACATACATAAATAAATTTAAATAAAATAAATTTTAAATAAAATAAATTTAATTTAAATAAAATTTAATAATCATTATCTGACTGGACTCAAGTGTATTAAAAACAGAGGTTTTCCAAACTGAGGGACTTGGAGGGAGGGGGGTGGAGGGATGAGAGAGCCTGGTGGTGGGTACGGGGGGCACCTAATGCATGGAGCACTGGGTGTGGGGAATGGGGAATGAATCTTGGGACACTGGAAAAAAAATTCTAGTAACAATAAAAAAAATAGTTAAAAAAAAAGAAAACAAACAGAGGTTTTCACAGTGAACAGGCATGGGTGACGGCAGTATGCAACACATATGTGAACAAAGCATAAGAGCTATTTCCAGCCAAATTCTCAGAAACACTATAGGAAATCAGTATAACTGATTGATGTGATTTAATCTAATATAAATGGGAGTTGAAGCTTTATGCCTCTAGAACAGGTGATTAGAGGCAAATGAAGGGCACATTCCCATGGCAACCATTTGGCTATCTCAGACCCAAAGGAGGTCTCTGAAGAGGAAGCTTTGAGAAGGAATATGGATTTTCAAAGGGAAGAGATAGTAGACCTTTGTCTTTTAGGCACGTAGTTAGGGAATTAAGTCCTCTTAATGTACCTCTAGAGTTGTTCTGTGAGTGCCAGGGAAAGATTTCACTGTTCCAGTCTTGATGTGTGAGGATCACTCCTTCATATGGTTATTCCTCTCACCTGATCCTCCTTTGAGGGTAACCCATGTCTCCGGACAGTACAGCAAGGCTGCTCAGGGCCCTGGTGGCTGTGGTTGACAGGTGAATTCAGTATGCTCAGACCCCTCTTTCCTCCCCACAGATCTGCTTTCTCCTCCTTGAACTCATAACAGCACAGAATGGGATTAGGAGAATCTTTGGGGTGGCAATGCTTGCGTTGAGGGAGGTGAGGCAAGACATGACAATTCTTTTTATGAAGATGTGTGGCTGAGATCTCCCTGCTGGTTTCGTTTTAGTCAGTGAAGGTCCTATTTCATGGTAGCCACCAGGGGTGGGGGGTGCACACCCAAGGGGCATTGTTCTTCCTACTCTAGAGATCTCTAGTTTCCCTTGATCACTCCTAAACAACAACTTCTGCCCTATCAAACTCTCTGTCCTGCCTTTCTCCTCCTTCCTTTCCTAAAATATTACAAGGACTTCTGTTCTTTGTTTTTCCCTAGCTACTTTCACTTCTCCATGATCCCAACCCCCCACTCCTACCCCTTCTCCTCTTCCTCCCACACGTATTCCCAAGGACTTTGCTGACATCTGAGATGTCAGATTTGATAAAAATGTCTGTTTGTCTGCCTCTCTGGAATCTCAGGGGCTTTAAGGGGTTCTTGATCTAGGCCAACAGTATCACTGAAAAACACAGATAGGTGATAGGGTGTAACATTTTCTAGATTCCTACTATGAGCCTTCACATATGCTGACTCACTGTACCTAAAGAACAGCCCAGCAGAGTAAACTTCCCATTCTGCAGATAATGAAACTGAGACTGTCAAAATGCAAGTGACTTCCCCAAGAGATTAGAATTTGTGAGTACAGAATCAAGATTTCCATCCCAGTCTTCTAGCTCCAAATTTGGTTCTTCTCCCACTCCCTTAGGAGAGTGGAGCCTTGAGGGCAACATGTTCCTAGGAGATGTTGTTGGTTCCTGAAGGCCACTGGAGCGTGGGAGGGGGACCTTCAAAGACTCATTCTGTTTGACTGTTACAACTCCAAGGGGCCTTGCTGTTGTGCCTGACCTTGAGGCCTCTGCTCTGTTTTCACTCAGGGTGACAGCAATTCATTCTCATTCTCCCGCAGGAGAATATCTTGTTCCCACCATAGGTCTTAGATGACTTAAGTCAGGAATTCTCACCACTCTGGCTTCTTGGTTTCCATTCAGTCATTCATTTCTTCATTTGCACATTCATTCATTCAACTTCATTGAGTATCTCTTAGGTGTCAGATATTATGTAAAAAGTTGAGGGTCCATTGATAATAAATTCATAGTCTCTCCTTTTCTGTAGCTTATGGATTTCTGGAAAATTAGAGACTCTAGTAGATAATGGTAATGTAATATGGCAAGAACAGAGATACAACTATGGACTGATATGTAGAATGGAAACTTTGACCAGAGTGGGGAGAGAGGCCAGCTGTGAGGGTTTATCTTTGTAGGAAACAACCTGGCTTTCAGCTACCTCCTCCCCTTTGTTCCCCCAGATTCCTATGAGTAGCAAATGCTCAAAGTCAATACTTTTATTTTTAAAAATAGGGTTATTTTTTTGTGGGATGGGGAGGGTCTGATCATCATATGAATCATCAATCAGTGTCTTTAAAGAAAACAGAAAAATATAATGCCCAAATGCTCTTTCCCATTGAAATTCTGGGAAGTATGCCAGGAAATTAGCCCACAACTGACTAATGCAATCCCCTCTAAGAGAAATTGTCCTGTACAAACATATCCAATCAGTCTAGAAAATGTGGATTGCCTAGGTTCATAAAAAAGTAAATGGGACGTATTTTTTTTTAATTTACCTGCTTTGTAAGTAAATGTCCCTGCTTTAGAACATGATCTTTAAGTACTGTCCTCTGTGCAACCATCTTCCCATCTTTCTCCCTAGGGGTAGATGCCCATGTACACAGTAGTGACCTATTCTCCCTTCTAATCTCCTTCTTTGAAAGCTTGTTTTCTCTGGTTATTTTTCTGGAACAGACATGATATAGAAACTTACACTGTGGTATGAGTAGATGAAAACAACTTAACTCTGTACCTTTCATATTTGCATTTTAATAAAGACCAGTCAGTTAATTTGGGAATAGTAAGTCTTTCTTTTAAAGTTCTCATGACTACAATCAGTTTATTTTTTAGAAACTCATGCAGAAATCTCCAAATTCCAGGTCTTTCAGACTTAAAATTCTAATGGGAAAATTGCAATCAACTGTAAATTTGAGTCATAGGGAAATATTTTGGAGTAGAGGTGGCTCTTTTACTTCCCTATCAAATCCCAGCTCTGGCACTGTTACTTGGGGTGACATCTATAATTTCTCTCCCTTTCCAGAAGTACTTATGGCTCAGTGGATCTATTATGTCTTCATAGTCAGCCACTGAATACTTCTAGTCCATGCAGCGTGGAGTGGTGAACTGAAGGTGTGCCTCTTTCTTTTTTTGAGGCAAGATGGTAGAGAAAATATTGCAATACTGTTGGACAATTGATCTGATTCTGACTGGTTGTTAGGACAAGAATCAACCTTTTCCTACACATAAGGTCTGTGCAGGTAAGCTCATATGTTGGTTTATATATGGATGTGACCACACAGACTTTTGCATGTATTTGAAGATAAAGGGCTTGGGGGTATGGTTGAAAGATGGATAATGATAATGTCTTACTATGCTGTAGACCTCATGCTAAGGGAGTTATATATCCTTAGAACATCCACATGAAGTAGGATCATTATTACATTTATTAAGTAACCTCTCTGTCCAATGTGGGATTCGGTCTCATGACCCTGACATCAAGAGCCAGGCACCTGTGTTATTGCCATTTTAAAAATGAAGAGACTGAAAATCAAATACATTAAATAAATTTCTTAATATCACACAGTAAGTGTAAGAGACAGGATATGAACTTCAGTCTTGACCCAGAGCATGTGCTTTTGACTACTATACTGTACTGCCTTTCTGTGGGAGTGGGTAGAAGGATGAGGTTGACTATTCCAAACTGGAGGGAGATACAAGTCTGAACAATGTTCTAGGGATAAGAATGGCCAAGAGGTGCCCCAAGGACACTAAGTATCCCAGTCCAGTGTGACTAGAGGCACGAATTCTTGTAGGGTAGTTGAGGGAAGAATTCCTGTAATGGTTTTCTGGAGTCATGTTGTGAAGGGTCCAAAATATTTATCCAAAGAACATATCCTTTGCACTACAGTTATTAAAGATCCAGTTTCAGGAGCTAAAGAAGTTTTCAGAAAATATAAATGAAAATATTTTCAGAATTGTACAGAGGCTTTGCAGATAGATCAAACACTAAAGAATGAACAGAAACATATTTAATAAAAGTAATCATTCAGTACCACAAGGCATTAGACAAGGTCTATTGTGTATTATTTTCCCTTTGCTCATCACAGAAAAAAAAGCATCCAGTATTGTGATTACCAAGGTAATTTGTCTTAGGGTTAGTAGGTGGTAGGAGAAAGTGATGTGTTGTTGTGTTCCATTCTACAGGGGTCAAAAGGTTCTGTTTGGCTTATATAGCATTTACAAAGAAGGTACTGGTCTAATAATCCCCAAATGACAATCCTGGTAACATCACAAAATGATTTCTATTGTTGGTGGAACAAGAGGGATTCTAGGTAATAATGGGAATGACTACCTATGTAATGTTCCCTGGCCTGGGAGATGAGGGGTCTGGATTCTAATTCAAATTCTGCCACTAATGAACTACATCACTTTGAGACTGTAATCCAGTTTCTTTTAAGGGTTTTTTTTCTCATTTATTCAATGTGAGAGTT
Organism: Spilogale gracilis; assembly: GCA_004023965.1. Classification (NCBI taxonomy): domain Eukaryota; kingdom Metazoa; phylum Chordata; class Mammalia; order Carnivora; family Mephitidae; genus Spilogale; species Spilogale gracilis. The sequence continues at coordinate 56,592 of PITA01006943.1, read as the reverse complement.
ACAGGAAAGCCCCTGAGTGCCCTTTTTGCCACCTTTTTGTGTGTTTATTTTTTAAATGTATTTTTCTAATTTCATAAGTAATATGTGGGTCTTTTCTCACTGTAAAAATGTTAAAAAATACCAAAGTTTCCCTTTAGCCTTCTATTTCATATCTCTTCCAAGGTAGAAATTATATTTGTAGTGCAATATTCCAAATAATTGTAATGTATCTATGGACATATAGATACATATTGTTTTGTAGGGGTTAGTTTTTTTTTTTAAAGATTTTATTTATTTGACAGAGAGAAACAGAGCTAGAGAGGGAACACAAGTAGAGGGACTGAGAGAGGGAGAAGCAGGCTTCCCGCCGAGCTGGAATCCCGATGCGGGACTCTATCCCGGGTCTCCAGGATCATGACCTGAGTCGAAAGCAGCCACTTAACCAACTGAGCCACCCAGGTGCCCCAATGTAGAGGTTAGTTTTAATATGAATGGTAACAAACCATATTTGTTTTTCTACAAATTGATTTTTTCATTCAACAGCATGTCTTGGGGATAGTTTCATGTCGGTACATATAAAACTGTCTCATTTTTAATACCTGCTGCATAGTATGCATATACTATCATTGACTTAGCTATTTTTCCCACTGATAAATATATAGGTTGTTTACAAATGATCGCAGTTACGATTTTGCAATGAACAACTTTAGACATCTCTTTGTACACACATGCAAGTATTTCCTTAGGGTATATTTCTCTGATGTGGAATTGTGTCTGGATATTTCAGTTTTATTAAACACTGTCAGTTTGCTCTTGAAGCCAATTTATACATATGCTAGCAGTTTCATTGCAACTTTATCAAAACTTTTCATTTATTCTAATCATTCAGCGATTTTATTAAAACAGATAGGAACTAAAAAAAAAAAAAACAAAACAAAAAAAAAAAACAGATAGGAACTTTTTAAAGCATGACTCTACTTATTCATTATTTTATGCATTTAGGTGTTAATCAAAACAAAAAATAAAGTGTGAACATGGTTGAGTTATATATAAGAACTCTGAGGAACCATGAAAGATAAGCCAATACAACTTTATTGGAGAGATCAAATAAATGATAGGATAGAAGCTAAACTCCAAATCAACAAAAAAATAGAACCTTGGAGAAAAGGAAATGAAAAGAGTGAAGTTTTAAGACGGATTAACCCAAAGGACCACATCCAAATAGTCAATGAGGACATTAGGAGAAGGGAGGGGAAAATGAAGGGGGGTAGGAGACAAACCACGAGAAACTATGGACTCTGGGAAACAAACTGACAATTTTAGAGGGGAGTAGGGTGGGGGATGGGTGAGCCCTGGTGATGGGTATTAAGGAGGACACAGATTGCATGGAGCACTGGGTGTTATTCACAAACAACGAATCATGGAACACTGCATCAAAAACTAATGATGTACTGTATGGTGACTAACATAACGTAATAAAAAAAGTGAGGTATAATCAACATGGAAGAGCAGAACTTCCATGTGTTACAACTGGAAGCTCAGTGCACTGAGTAAAAAGAGTAATGTTTTATGGGTGCTAAAATATGATCTGCCACAATGGTGTGTGTCATGTTGGGAATAGCTCATTTCATGAAATAATTTATTTAGGGCATCAAATTATTTGTGATCATATAATCTTGTATCACAATCTGTTAATGTAGTGAATTGCATTAATAAATTACCTAATATTAAGCCATATTCATTTCACAGGAAAAGTCTTATTGCTCATGATTCATGCTGTACTTTTCTTTGAACACATTTCTGGACTTGAAGTGCTCATGTTCTGTTTAGTATTCTGCATCTAGGCTCAGAAGCAAGCTTGGCTGCATAGTTTTCTGTTTTCTGGAGTCTTTGCCAAACTTTTGGCATCAAAGTTATGTTAGACTGGCAGAATGAATGGAGAGCATTTCCTTTCTTTGCTATACTCCAGAACATTTTATAGTGCACGTGAGTGACTTGTCCAGTGAGAGTTTAATAGAACTTGTCTATTTAACTTTTGGGCCCCGTTCCTTTTTTACACCGCAGATCTATGATTATCTTCCAGATTTTCTACATTTCTGTCAGTTTTAACAATACACGTTTCCCTAGAAAATAAGTATTCATTAAGTATTGATTTTCAAAATTTTACTGTCAGAAAATTATGCATAACAACATTTAGTACAACATTAAATATCCTCCATATATATATTTTTATTATAGCTATTGTTTCAAACATTGTTTATACCTCCCATCTGTTTTTCTTGCTCAGACTACCCCAACGTTTTACCTACTTTAGTACCCTTTTCAAATAAATTGTGTTAGGTTTTATGTATCCACATTACCTTTCTCTTTGTTTGTTTTTGTTCTTATCAAAATTTCTTTAAATTATTCTTTTACATTTATATTCACTTTAATTTTCCCTAAGTTAACCTTGTTCTTTCCCTAGCATCTTGAGTTTTCTAATACTTGATTGGACTATGATGTATTTTTTCAGTGCCATTTTGGCCACATTTGTCCAACCTGAGATTATCTGTCTTTTAACAACATTTATCTATGTAGACTGATATGATTCTTGATATCTGTGATTATCTTTGCTGTCTTGTTTTATTTACCTTTTCTAATTATCATTATTTCTTGTTTTGTTTTTTCATCTTCAGCAACTTTTTGGAAGATAGCATTTTCTGTGTTTTATTTTGGGTTCTCTAGTAGTTTTTTTGGAAAGTTTTATATAATGCCTCATATTCCAGTTGTTACCCTTAATTTCTTAAAAATTATTTAAGCACTTATTTTCCATACATTTCTAGAATGTATAATTATCTATATTCTGATCTTGAAAAAGACAGCAACCATAGTGATAGTTTACTTCCTTTTTCTCTTTTTTCCTAAACCCCTTTATTTTTCATGTAGAGATCATCTGGGATTTGTTCTATATTATTATTTTTTTCAATCGATGGTTACTTAGACTTCTGTATAATTTCTACAGATTTTGGATCTCTTTGCTTCTTTTACTGCACATCATTTCCTTGGGTTTTTTTTTTATTTTGCTAGAGTACATCCTTGATAATTCATTCAAGGATAAATCTCAGGTGGGGAAATATCTGAATCTTTGCATGCCCAGCGAAAAATATCATTTCACCCAGGCCCCAAACCCTCCAACTAAAACACTGGTTTTTCTCCATATAACATCCTTAATTCCAAATTGTTTTTTCTCATTAATCTAAGGCTAATCCATTACTCTTTTAAACGCTGAGTATTGCTGATAAGCAATCTGATACTATCTTGATTCTCATTCCTGTGTAGGTCGCCTATTAACTGCTTTGGAAACATTTACAGATTTTGTTTCCTCTCTCCATGGAGTTCTGAAATTTCACCATGATGTGTCTTCAGTTTGGATATCTCTCCTAGTAATTGATGTGTGCTTTTTATTTGAAAATTTTTGTCTTTCCACAACTCTGAGAAGTTTTATGCTTTTCTTATTAGATCATTTTTCCCTTCAATTTTCTTTGTTGTTCTTTAACTCCTATTTATTCTGTTTCCTGGAGCATGAGTCCTGATTCTTGAGTTTGGTGACTTTTTGTTATACTCTTTTCCCCCCAAATGTTTTTGGTTTTTTGGTTAGTGCTCATCTTGGGTTTTGAGAACCCCTGTTTGCCTCCAGATGACGTTTCTTTTTCTCAGAGCCTGCACACTTAACAAGAGTTTAAGAAAAAACAGGGCATACTTCTGAGTGGTATGTGTAAGTAACTCATCTTCTGGTCATGGATACTTCCTTTTTCTCCTGGGTGTGATCAATCATGTAGGTCCCTGTCTTGCTTCTCCAGTCCAAGCATCCATAATAATTATTCTAGTCTGGGACAAACACTTATGCCACCCATTACTTGACACAGCTGGACAGAGACTTTAGGGATTAACCACTTATCTTCTCAAGATGGAGTACTCTAACAAATAATGGTTTTCCCTTGGCTTCCATATACTACCTGTTTCTTTTATCTCTGGGCTTGGAAAGCATCTGAAGTCATACCCATCTTATTCAGCCATCCTCTACAATGTTCATTTTTAGGTTGTTCTTTTCTCCATTAATTTTATTCTCTCCACATTAGCACTGAAAGGGACTCCTCAAAATTTGTTTTAGGTAAATTATACTTCTTATTTTTAATTTCTGTTGGAGAGATATTAACTTCAAATATATATATTTTTTCTGCCATTTATGAGGAGTTAGGGCTTGAGGGGCAAAGCTGACATATGAGCCCAGTCCATCTTTAGTTACTTTCTGGCTATAGCCATACTTCCTTTACACCCAACTACATCCCACTTCCAATACAGAAAATTTTTTAGGAATTGCTTCATGCAAACTTTGAAATTGGGAGAAAGGTTGAATGATCCATAAGATGATGATTTGTGAGGAATGTCCTGGGCTCAAAGGGAGTAATCCTCATAGATTACAAAAAATGACTTGCACTCACTTTTAAATTTGTTAAATTTAGATAGAGTGCAGAATCTGCCAAATTCTTAGACAACATTGTTGGTTGATTGTACTCATAAAACACTGACTTAAGAGAACTGTTATTTAGAGTTCTATCTATCTATCTATCTATCTATCTATCTATCTATCTATATATCATCTATCTATTTATTTATTTATTATTTTTTATTTAACTTGCTTAATAATGAATCATTCTTTTTTCTAGGTTAATAAGCATAAATCATCATTTCTAATCCAGCATATAATTTCTGCCTATTTCTGTGGTATAATTGTTAAACAGTTATTTTTGTGTGTTCAGATATTTTTTCAGATTTTTTTAAATTTAAATTTTACTTAGTTAAAATACAGTGCTATATTGGTTTCTGGAGTAGAATTCAGTAATTCATCATTTACATACAACACCCAGTGCTCATCACAACAAATGCCCTCTTTAATACCCTTCACCCATCTCGCCCATCCCCCTGCCCACCTCCCTCCATCAACCCTGTTTGTTTTCTAAGAGTTTATTATGATTTGTTTCCCTCTATGATTTCGTCTTGTCTTAATTTTTTCTCTCTTCTATTATCTTCTGTTTTATTTCTTCAATTCTACATATGAATGATATCATATGGTATTTGTTCTTCTCTGACTGACTTTGCTTAGCATAATATACTCTAGCTCCATCCACGATGTTGCAAATGGCAAGATTTCATTCTTTTTGGTGGCTGGGTTAATATATATCAACTGACGAATGGATATCCATTCATCAGTTGATGGACACTTGGGCTCTCTCCATAGTTTGGTCATTGTTGATAATGCTGCTGTGAACATTGGGGTACATGTGCCCCTTCGAATCTGTAGTTTTGTATTCTTTGGGTAAATACTTACTAATGCAATTGCTGTGTTGTAAGGTAGTTCTATTTTTAACTTTTGAGGGACCTCCATATGTTCTCCACCGTGGCTGTACCAGTTTGCATTCACAGCAACAGTGTAAGAGGGTTCTGCTTTCTCCACATCTTCACCAATACCTGTTGTTTCTTGTGTTATTAATTTTAGCCATTTTGACTGTTGTGAGGTGGTATCTCATCATGGTTTTCATTTGTATTTCCCTGATGATGAGTGATGGTAAGCATCTTTTCATGGTCTGTAAGCCATTTGCATGTCTTCTTTGGAGAAATGTCTGTGTATGTCTTCTGTCCATTTCTTAACTGGGTTATTTGTTTTTTGGGTGCTGATAAATTCTTTATAGATCTTAGAGCTTTTATTAAGAGGGCATGTGATGTGATGAGCACTGGGTATTATATGCAACTGATGAATTATTGAACACTACATCTGAAATTAATGATGTGCTACATGTTGGCTAATTGAATGTAAAAAAATTTTTAAAAATCCATTTTCTTAAGGAAAAAATAAAACAAACGAAGAAAAGGATAGTGTTAACATTCAAATTTGTAAACATGTACATCTTAAAAATTCAACTATTTCCACAGATCTGAGATCTTCAATTGAAAATAAGAAGGGAATCCAGTGTGTTTAGTGTGTGAAGGCAAGAATTTTTTAAATATTTTAAGGATTTTATTCACTTATTTATCTGTCAGAGAGAGAGAGAGAGAGAGAGAGAGAGAGAGCATGAGTGGGGGAAGAAGCAGAGGGAGAGGAAGAAGCAGATTCCCCCACCGAGGAGGAACTGTGACATCCTTGATCCCAGGACCCTGGGATTGTGACTTGAGCTGAAGGCAGACGCTTAACTGACTGAGCCACCCAGGCATCCCAAGGCAAGAAATTTTAACAGTTAGGTCATATTGGAAGTAGTACCAGTCAGGCAGTTTGGTGGAGTTGGATAAAGAATGTTTTGCAGTGTCAAAGTGGCTTCACTAAAGAATAAGGAGAGGTGATTTGCACTAAAAATTTTAGATTTGCTACAAAATTAGCATACACACCTGATGGGTTATCATCTAGTAAAACTGAAGGTGAGTGCTTGGTATCCCAAAGGCAAAACAACTTAAAATTAATCTATAGGGTTCCGTGTGCTTAAGTACTGCAAGCCTTCAATGATGCATTTTTCATTAAGTGACTGGGTAAATATAATTATCTATGCTAAAAAGTCTAAGTCTTTATTCTAATTTATTTAAATTAGAAATAAAAAAGCTTAATAAGTCATCAGTGTTGGAGAGACAGAGAGGGGGCATCATTGTATTGTTGTTCCCATGACCAGATTAAGAGATTTGAGTTCTAAATAGGCTTGAGCCAACAAAATTATTTACACAAACCCACTGATTGTTTCCAAATACTTTTGTTCCAGTCTAAAAGGGCTGTGAAAAGCTCCTGCTACCCCCATCTAACTTTTCCAATGTATGATGGACTTTCTGCCTCTATGTAAGAACCAGATTGAACGGAAAAAGGGAGCTAGCCTGGAGTGTGACCTTTGTATTTCTGTCATGATTTGCAAGATAATCCTAGCAAGGGAAAGGACAAGGCCAATCTAATGCTATGTGTGTTGGGGAGAGAGAGGACTAAAGGAGGAAGCTCCTTCTTGAGTTGATGTGAAGAAGACCCTAGGATAGTCCCTTTTATCAGAGAGTCCAACATTAATCATTCACTGCTTTAAGAAGTCACCTTTCAAAATGTAAGAACTCTGAAGAAGTATAAATTATATGTCACCAGTCCCCTCAAATCCTGGCATCAGACAGATCCACATCCAAATTGTCATTGTCTTTGATATAGTCTTACTTTAATCACAGTTTATCCATATGCCAAATGGAGATGATAATCTCTACCTCAAAGATTGATACATTAAATAAGAAAAGCAAATGTGAAAGCACCTAGGAAAATGCCTGACATGCAAGAGATGTGTCCTTGCTTCATTTGAATCAGTCAACTAAGGAGGGAGGTGCCAAAGTGGGGTACAAAAAATGGCCTTCCAAGTATCTAGAGGAGTGAGCTCCAGCCAGAGAAAGTAATATACAGAAAGGCCAACTCTGACTCAGAATTATATCCAGAGTAGGAATTTCTGTGGACTTGGGGCCTGGAGATAACAAGACCCAGTAGCACAAGCCTACTGTTAAGTAACACACGGTTCAGAATAGGACTTCAGGGTTTAGCCTTGGTTCTCAGCTAGTACAGGAGGATTCTGCTTATTAGTTTGATGATATTGGGCAAGTTACTAATCTCATTTTCCTCTTCTATAAGACTGAGAGTGTAATAGTGCTTTCCTAAAAATTATTGTTAAATGAGCTTAAATGAGTTATTATGCATACAGTGGTTGGCACAAAATAAGTGCTCAGTAAATATAATTTGCTATTAATATCATCAGCCTCTCCATTATAGTGGTTGTTTTTTAACATATATGTGCATATATTTACAGGACCTTTAAAATATTTATATTTTTCTCAATAAATGCTGTTTAAATTCAATTCAATCCTGAAGTCTTCTGGTTCATCACTGAATATTACCTGAGGTTAATAAATTAGTGGGAATTTCCATAACATTCATTTCTGGGACTAGATTTCAGATAAATTTGGAGAAAACAAAGGATTCTTTCTGGTGTTATTTTACTTCCTGTTTCAGGGACTTTTTAGGTCTGGTGGTACTCTTTTCCTAAGGGTCCAATGCCCTGTTTCCCTTTCTATTCTCTTCTCTTTCCCAAACTGTGTCCTCAGAGTTTCTCTGGGGAAGACTCTGACACTAATTCATGCTGAGTAAGATATGAATGAGTATTAGCTCAAATGCTGCAATTTCCATTGAATATACACTTTTCAATAAGGACTTAATTTCAGAGTCCATTAGTTATGTCATTCCCTTCAAACACTGAGAATGGATTAGCAATAAACAAGGGGCTCATGTACAGTCTTTTATGGTCAATTTTTCATCCAAACTAGGAAATGAAAAACAGATTATGATGGAAGTAGCTTAGACCAACATGACCAGGACATGTGAGGAATGACTTGGGTCCAAAGAGAGAGATTCTAATAAACCATGAAAATGGCTTTTTTTCTTTTTGCTTTCTTAATCCCCATTGCCCATTGACATCAACCCCCAAAGCACAGGCCCAGGTGCTAGCAGGCTTGCAAATCATACCAGTTCAAGATCCTTAAAATTAAGGTTTCTTTTCAGTCAGACAAAATGGGAAGAGAGAGTTTGACAATATGCATTTTAAAACCCAAATCAGAAGAATGCAGAGGTACATCTTGACCTTCTTTTTGCATTTCCTTCTCAAAGTACTTTTGATTAGGTAGATGTTAAATTTGGAGTCAACAGAGGATGAGAAGGCACTTTGCGCACTGGAATCAACTATTAGATTCTTTTTAAAAAATATTTTATTTATCTATTTGACAGAGAGAAACACAGCCAGAGAGGGAACACAAGCAGGGGGAGTGAAGAGAGGGAGAAGCAGGCTTCCCGCCGAGCAGGGAGACTGATGCGGGGCTCGATCCAGGGACTCCAGGATCATGACCTGAGCCAAAGGCAGTCGCTTAACCAACTGAGCCACCCAGGCACCCCTCAAGTATTAGATTATTTAAATGAAAATATAATACCCATATGTTCTTTCAAGATAAACTTCTCAAAAATGCTCCAAAGGAATTGCCTTTAACCGACCAATGTAATCTTCTCTAATTTAAATAATTCCCTACAAATATGTTCAATGAGTCTGAAGATCTAGATTGCTAAAGTTCTGGGGAGGGTGTGTAAGATGATGTGTTTTGAGATCAAGCGGCTTGGTACATTAAAATGCCATGTTAGAATTAAGAGCTTTCCTCCGTGCATTCCTTAGTGATCCCTCTTTTGCCCTTTACCTCTTTCCAGCCATCCCCTCAAAATGTGTTGTCACAGACTTGTGTGTGTGTGTGTGTGTGTGTATGTGTGTGTGTGTTGAATTAGGCAACAAAAATCCACACTTCAGTGTGAATGAATGAAGAAACCCGGCTCAACGAGATATTTGCATTTTAATAAAAGACATCAAGTCCTAAAGATAGAATTTCAGGCAGCAGTAATTATGGAGTAGGGGGCTTCTTGGCCAGATGGAGTTTTATTATGGTTCTTTTTACCACGAGCCTACAATATTTAATTAGGCTCAGGTTATGTCTTTTAGGCCTTTTAAATCAGCTAGCTTGGTTAAGAGGTTAATAGGTACCAAGCAGTAGCTGATGAGAAGAGGCTCCTACTGGGTTAGCGGTAGAGTTAACAAAACATGGCAAATACAACTTACTAATTGTCTTCCAGCAGGCTTTGTTCACCAACAGAGGAAACTGAAACCATACCTGGCATTCATTCAACATGTATAGAGTAAATGCTATTATGTTCCAGGCACATTGTTAGATGTTATGTTAAAACCATCAGTTTTAGTAGGGCTCTTTTCTTGGAAGAGCTCAGATTCTAGTGGAAGGGACAAATAAATATTAAAAAATACAAAGAGGTTGCACAACTGGCTAGCCATTCAAATAAACATACCTGAATCTGTACCTGATCTCTTACACCAAAATAAATTCTATATCACTTTACTTAAATATTTAAAAAAGGAGAAACCATAAAGTACTAGATAAAAGCAAAGGTGATTGTTTCTATAATCTTGCAAGAAAGAGACATTTCTAAGTGTGCTACAAAAACCAGATACTCTAAAGGAAAAGATTAATACATTTAACTACATAAATATCACTTATATATGGCACTAACAAATGAATATGCAAGTCAAAAGAGAAATGACAAAGAAAGAAAAGGTTACATATTTGACAAGATTTTTTCAACCTTTTTTAAAATTTAAAAATAATCAAAAGTATGTGTACCAAAACCTTTCACAGTGCATGAAGGGAAATGACCCCACAGAAAAGTGGCTAAAAAATTTTAATAGGAAAAGAAATATAAATATGCAATGAATATAAACATTTAACTCAAATGTGCTGATGATTAAGGCTAAAGCAAAACAATGAGGTATAATTCCCCCTACCGCATTTGAAACATGATAAAAACTTAACGCTTTTGAGGATATGGAGGTACAATAACTCGTTTGCAATCAGCTAGAATGTAACTTGGAGGCACACTTTTGGAGGGCAATTTGACATATTTATCAAGATTGTAAAAGGTCATATCCTTTAATCCAGTGGTTCTACTTCCAAGAATTTATCCTAAGTGCATAGGCATATAAAGAGCAAATATATATCTGTAAGAAGATACTCATTACAACACTGTTTCTAACAGCAAAGAAAAGCAAAGCAACAGCAACAGCAACAAGCCAAACCAACAACAAAGACAGACTCCTGATGGGTAAGGAAGTAATGATACATCTATGCTTTGAATAGTTTACAACAGATTAAGAACAAATATATATTTCCATATGGGAAGTTCCCCAAGATCTTCAGAGTGAGAAAAAGAAAAGTGCAGAGCAGTATGAACCTTCCTGTGTGAAAACCAAACATATACAGATATTCTTTTATATGCACCCAACATTTCTGGAAAAATACATGAAAAAACATTAACAGAGATTACCTCTGGAGATTAAGACTATGGGGGGATATAGAAATATTCTATTTTTGACTTCATAATCTGCACTGCTTGTGTGTTTTAACCATGTGCATTTATTATCATTAATACTATTATTCTGATTAAATACCTACTATTTTAGACGGAACTAACATATGGTACATGCCATAACAAGTATTACTATATATACATATATATATATATGGATGTACATCTATATGGATAAAGAGATAAAAGCAGAGCTACTCTAATAGCACAAGGGCAGTCCCTAATCCAGACTGTAGAGCCCTGTGTGATGGTGTGTGCGTGCCAGGGAGAAGTTCACTGGAAGGAGCTCGGCATCTGTACTGAATTTCGACTGACAATTAAGAAGTAGGTAAAAGGGATGTAGGGATTATTCCAGGTAGAGGGAAAATTAACATATGCAAAGTTGTTGGTTTGAGCTGGAGTGTAGTAGGAGGCGTTAGGATGGAGAATGGGGGCAATTGAAGCTGGAGATGGAGATGCTATGAGGGGCTTGCCTGGAGTCCTAACTACATTAGGATGAGAAGATCTCAGAGTCTAGTTTTCCTGGAAATGATGAACTAAAAGATTCACACTGTGGTGTAAATGAATCAAAACAGGTATTTACATTTTAATAAAGTACGGAATGTTCCAAAGGTCCAATTTCAAACATTGGCAATTAGGGAGGAGGAATTTCCCTCATGTCCCTCAATTCGCACATTTATGAGAAGATGACACACCTGGTTCTCTGGGTACCAGACTGTTCTGCTCAGTGGGAAACTGCCATCCCACTGGAGGTGGGAGAGAATTCTCTTTTCCTGAAGACCCCTTGTCCAGGTTTGGTAATAAGAGCCTAGGGGAGAGAAGGTGGCTCCCATGGTAACCAGTCAGCTGTGCTCAGAATCCTTCAGACTTTCACAGGCTTCTATAGCTGAGAACTGGAAAGAAAATAGGTGTCCTAACCAGCTTGGTCAGTTGGTTTCTTTCCATTGACACTACATATGTAGTACAGGGGGAAGTGCACAGGTTTTGGAGTCAGATGTATTTGGATTGTCATACCAGCTTTGCCACTTGTTAACCCTGTGACTATGGGCAAGTTACTTAATTTTTCTGAGATGCAAGTTCCAAGGGTTGTGTAAATACATACAAAGCACTTAGCACTGATGTGTAGGGTGTAATTGCTAAGTGTTGCTTTTATAATCATGATTATTCCCTCTTCTACATAAACCTATTAAGGATTACTGTGATCTTTGCCATATTAATTATAATTCTCATGATCCATTCTTATCCATGAATCTTCCCAAAACTTTAGTCCTCTTCCTCCACAGGGCCACCATATATACTATTATTGTTGTTTTATGATTATACCTTCTTCCCTATGAGCCTTGGTGGATTATTGTTACTGTTGTCATTGTTATCATGCTTGTCCTTAAGATTATTTGTTGAGATTATTTGTTGCTGTTCTCCGTGAGTCCGGGTACTACACTTCTCACACCGTCTCACTTCATGACTTCTCCAGGCCCCACCACTGGAGGGAGCAGCAGAGCTGACACACCACTCCTTGCTCTTTTCCGGAGCTGCCCAGCGTGCTTTTAGCAGGTGTAGAGGAGGGGCCAAAAAGGCAGACTGAAATGATTGCCTTTCTCGGCCTCCCATCCTGCCCCTCCCACTCCTGCTCCTCGGCAGGGTTGCAGCGTCTCCTACAGTTTTGGGATGTGTTTCCTCTGCTCCTTTCCTCCTTGGAGTGATTGAGATAAGTAAGCTCAACTGATAGGTGGACATATGTCAGCTCAAGTTTTCCTGGAAAGTGAAAGAGGACCTAGGAGGAAAAAAGAACGTGAAAGAACTCCTCAGATGTGGATGGTATCCGTGAACACGGCCCTAGAAATGCACAGATTCAAGAGGCAGGAACATAAGCTACATAAGCTAATTAGAGCAACTTCCTTTTACTGAGCTCTTACATTGTAAGAAGCCCATTATATCCTTACTGCAACCATAGGAATTGGTACTCTCGTTATTCTCCTGCAGATGAGGGAACTGAGGCTGGGGGAAATTAAGGGACTTGTCCACGGTCACAGAGCTGGTAAGGGACAGTGTTGGCATGTGATCCCAGGCTTCTTTGACTCCTAGACCAGGGACCCTCATCTCTACCCCAGACTGCAGTCTAAAGAAAATGTGAAAGTCTTGAACTTCAACAAGCCTGGGGGCAGAGACAGCTCAAGATTATTTTTATTCATAATTCAGTGATTACCTCAGGTTGTGATTTTTATGCTTTTTTTCTAGTATGCTCCTTTCAAATTGTTGTGCCTTTGTAGCTTTCGACTTTTTTTTTTTTTTTGCAGTTAGTATCTTTTAAACCTCACTAGTTGTTTTCTTTATGGTTGCCACAAGAAAAGTTTAGAAAAAAAAGGAAAGCTACTATTTGCTGACCAGTTGATGTACATAATAGCCAATCTTCATAACAACCCTTTCTTTGAATTCGGTACTATTAGTGTTCATTTTCGTTGGACATAAGGAGGGACAGATGTACCAAGAGTTCTAGTGGGTATGCAAGTGTATGCAGCTGGTAAGTGGCAATGGGGGATGCAAACCCTGGGCTTGCTCCCTCACTCCAAAGCTCATATTCTTCACATCAGAAAATGAACTGTTTGTGTACTGTGCCACTTCAGAAGGGTTTGTGGCTTGTTTTTGGACAGGCGAAGAGGGTTAAGAGTATCATTTTGTACTAGCCTTGGGAGAATGAGTGGGCGCAGCCTAACAGAGAGCATGGAACAACGCCTAGGACCCATGCAAGAAAAAACTCTCAGAGAAGAGTTGTCTCTTTCAGAATGGTGATCCTTGAACTGCTGATGCCACACTGAGTGGCATCTGGAACTAAGATGCGTTACAAGAGAGTGATTTTTTTGTTCCCTTCGACTTACCAAGCTGATGGAGTGTTTAGAATGAAATGTTGGAAGAAGTGTGGAGGTGTGAAGGGAGTGAGAAGTAGGGATGAGCTCAGTTCTGAAGGAGGGGACTCTAAGTGCAGTTCCATCTCTTCTTTGTCCTTGGGAAGTTTTCCAGGGGGAAATAAGTCACAGGAAAATCTTCTGACAGCGTCCTTCCTTCCTTGCGGGAGCTACAAATTCTCCTTCTGAGGCCTTCCTTTTTAAGATTCTCTAATGTATGCCCAGGGCATAAAAAGAAGGAATTTGCTGAAAGTTGACTCTAAATGTTATAAAATGGCCAACAGTGTACTAACGGTGATCCTATTAGCAGGCTTCAGAGTGGCCCCTTTGCATGTTGTCCCAGAGGATTGTCAGGTCTGGCGCCAGCAGGAATTGCTGCCGAGGGAGGATTCTTGCCTAGAACTTTTTTGAGACCTGCCACCGTCCAGTCTGCTCTTTGTTCCTCTTAGAGCCTGGCCTCATTTAGCCATTCTCCCTCTGGTATGCCCCCAGCTGGAGCGCCAGCCAAGCCATTGCCCTTCACACACCCCACCCGCAGACTGATATGCTTTCTCCCCGTGCTTGGCTGCCAGGAAGAGGATTTACATCTACATTGCTCAACTAAGAAATGTTCAGATCTGTAAAATCCCAATGGCTGCTCTTTGTTACATTTTTGGTCCTTCATGGTGTGGATCTTTATTTAACCTTTATGTTGAGGAATCTTCATGGAAGAGACTATACCTTTCAATAACTTGTCTTTGAGTCTTATGGTTTCATATAATGCGTCTCAAATTCTTTTAGTTGCCTGGGCTAGCCTGCCTCTGCTGTCATTAACCCACTATCAATAAAGACAGAGTTTGTTTGGCAATAAAGCATATTCTGTTTTACATATGTACTCACTCCAATCAAAAGAGAGATGTTTACTGTAAGTGGAATTTGCTGTGGAAGTCTAAGCCAAACAGCAACCTGGCCATTTCTATAGTACTTTCTAAATTGTTGTACAAATGCTAGTGTTATATAAAAGAACCCACTGGGAAAATGTGACTTTTTATTGCTACAAAACTATTTATTATTATTATTATTGTGTTATGATAGTCACCATACAGTTCATCATTAGTTTTTCTTGTAGTGTTCCATGATACAAAACTATTTCTAACCTGACTTTCCTCCCACTCATGTCACCTTACTGACCCCCCAAATTATGGTAATAGGCAACAGTAGGAATAAAATTACCAACAATGAAATATAGTCTCTTACAACACTTCCAATACTCTTGGTTAACAACATTTTACTAAAAAGGAGTTTCTTTATATATGGGCTTATAATAGGTAGGTCTGGCAGTTGCATGAGTCAAAGAATAAAGTTTGAGTTTTCCTGAAGGCTACTGGCCAAAAGATAAAAGATAACTAGTTTTAGAAAAGTGTTCTCAGCCGTGGCTGTGCATTGGGATAACTTGAGGATCTTCAGGAATCTCATTCCTAGGTCCCAACCGCAGAGATTTTGCTTTAGTTAATGTGGGAAGCAGTTTGGTCATGGAGGCTTTTAAAAGCTCTTACGGTGATTCTAGTGTGTAACCAAGGTCTTGAATGATTAATCTAGAGCCTTGTTATGCCAAGTATAGCCAGTGTAACCACAACATGGACATTACCTAGGAATTATGCCTAAATTCAAATTCTGCCCCAGATCTACTGAATCAAAATCTTCACTTTAACAGGATCCCCTGTTGATTCATGTGCCCATTAAAGTTTAAGCACTGTCCTAGAAGTGTGAGTTCTTGTAAAGCATCCCCTGGAAAGGACACTTTTGCATTGTTAACCAATCTACCATTGGCATTCTGCATTTTCTAAAATAAGGCATATAAACTCTATAACCTCAATTGCAGAGAGTGTGTCTACATCAGCCTAACCAAAATGAATTCTCCCACTTCAATAAAATGAGGAAAAGTGAAAGACAGCTTAGCAGTTAGCATGGTTTCTTTTTGGTCTGTTTCATAAGCTTGGATATCTCAGTAGTCTCCAAAGATTCGTGGATAAGGAGAGAGCTGCCAAAAGACTAAATAAAACAATGATTTCCCCACCCCCCTAAAAGGCAAGGAGACTCTACTAATGCTAGCCTGGTGAATTTGATGTTGATCTCCAGCAAACTTCTAGAATGGATTATTAAGAAGATGATTTCTGAGCCCTTAGAAAGGGACTTACTAATCATGAAGAACCAGCATGGGTTCATTAAGAGCAAGTCATGCTAAACTAAGCTCATTTCCTTTTGGATGGGCTTATAAGAGGAAGCTTCAAAAATCATTTACCTGGGCTTCAGCAAGAATTTTGACAAACACTTCTCTGATGTTCTTTCAGACAGGGTAGAAAAATGGAGTAGACTGACAGTATGGACAAGTGAATGTTCAACTCATTAAATGATTATATACAAAATGTATGTATTTAACAAATTACTGCAAACCCAGAAAGATATGTGCTTTAAATTTTAATGAGGATAAAGATAAGACAGTGACCAAATTTGGGATTAAGGTCAAGTTTGGGGGATATATGTGTATACAACGTACAGTAGAAAATAAGAATCCTCATTGTCATCATCATGAGGCCTTATTGTGGCATGATACTTTTCTAATTACAGAGCACTTTCAAATATGTTGCTCATTTCACACTCACTACAGCCCTGAAAAAGTAGAATAGTGATTATCTCCATTTTACAGGTATGAAAACTGAAGCTTACAGATTCACTAAATTGCTAAGGGTACGAATAGCTGTGAAGCCAAACATCAAAAAACAAACAAACAAAAAGAACCCTTCTTACTCTAATCTATTTGAAACAAATATGAAATTGTATGTTTCAGCTCTAAAATTAACTACATAAACTCAGAGTAAAAGCAAGTCTTAGAAATACTTCTCTAAAAGGCATGGAAAGGGTGCCTGGCTAGTTCAGCCAGTAAAGCATGCAGCTCTCGATCCAGGCATTGTGAGTTAGAACCCCACTTTGGGTGTAAAGAGTAATTGAAAATGAAATCTTAAAATAATAAATAAAAGGCATGAGAGTTTTGGTTAGCATCAAGTTTCATCATAGTGTTATGTGGTTGCTATATATGCTATTAAGCTTTCAGGGCTATATTAATATAAATATAGTGTCCATCAGATTGGAGGTGATTTCTTTGTATTTAAAGTCGGTCAGAACATCTGTAAGGCCTTGTTTTACTCTGGTTGCAGGATTTGAAGAAATGTTTTACTTGGAAAAGCAAAGACTTAAGGAAAGATTTTTGTGTCAAACATTTTCTGTGGGCCAATGGGTACAAAAGCTAAAAGAAGGCAGCTTTTAGAAAATTCAAAGAATTTCCTCACCATTACAGTTACCTGATAATTGAAGGGACAACCACTCCTTATAAGTAGTAAGATTCCCCCCCACTCCTATTCTGCTTGTATCCCTCTTCCAGAAAGGTTCAAGCAGAGGTTGGTCAGCCATATGTTTGATATGTTGTAGTAAGTCTGTATTGATGGCCTTCCTAATTCAAATGTTCTTCAAGTCTAGGATTCTTTCACTGTGTCCAAATGCATATGATCACGATCAGGTCTAACTTTGGGACAGCAATTGATGGACTCTCCAGGATTGACTGCTGGGTTAAAATGGAATAACTGCTTGGGTAATGATCCTGTGAAATAAAGGAACTTTGGCTAATTTTGAAAAGTTTCTTATGACATGCTACCCTTCACAGGATTTGTCTCAAGCTCAAAATTAATTCTAGTCCCTAAGATATATTTTGCTAGCCTCTGATGTTATATAGATCATCCTTGAGCCATTAACATATGGTGCTAAAGTTGGAGTTCTGAAGTAACAAGGGATCTCCTTGCTAGAAGTCATCCTTGATGAGCCAATAAGTTGTGTGAATGGCCTCAGTTTCTCCATACTCCCTTCCCATGCCCAGTTTAAAACATGATGTTAGCCAGAATCCTATACACTTAATTTACCATAGTCTGATATAATGGTGTGTGATCTAGGGGCCATAGTTTGGGGTGGCGAGGGAACTCAGGGAACATCTTTCTTCTCCAGGTCTCTACTGACATGCCACCAATAACCAAGTGGGATTTTTTTTTTTAGTATTTACCCAGAATGGGGATCATTTAATCACATTGTGCCCCGGGTTAAAGAAGGGGCTTGAAAAATTTGGTCTGTGTGAGAGCAGTGTCATGGAGTTCTGGAAAGGAAGGGGAGAGATCAAGACTAAGTCTGGGGACATGAGCAAGTCTTTCTTCTTACTAAGCCTGGAGACCAGCTTTCATCGATAAGAAAGGGAAACAGAAAAGAAGGAGGCCCAACTGGATTTCAACAGGAGGACTGTGGGTCCAGTACTCGGCAGTGGATGGTGAGCTAGACTGAGGCACTTCCTTCCTTTGGGAATGCAAGGTCAGGATATCAGAATAGCCTGAGACAACATAGCTTAGTGGTTATAAACACAGACTCTGGAGCCAGACCGCCTGGGTCCAAAGCCTATCCCCAACACTTATTCGCTGTGTCACCTAGACAGGTTGCTTAATCTCTGTGTTTCCTTCTTTGTAGAAAATGTGAATAATGATAGTAACTGTCATTAATAATGATAGTAACTGTCTCATAAATTTATTGTAAAGATTAAGATGCTTAATAAAGTTCTAAAACAGAGCACAACAAATAATAAGTGAATGTGAGTATTAGCTCAATAACATGAATAAAAAGTAGGGGTGAAGGTGGCCAATTTAATAAACATTTATTGTGTACCTACTATGTTCCAGATAGTGTGTTACCCAAGGTTTAGCATGGGAGAATCGGGCTTTGTAATCAGCCAAAATTGGATTCTAATTCCAACTCTGCCTTTAGTTATGAGCTGGGTGGTCTTGGGCATGTTACATAACCTGCTCAAGCCTCTGTTTCCTCATGTGCAAAATGGGAATAATAATAGCACAGGGCCACACAGAGTTGCTTTTAGGAATGAATAAGGTAGGTAATGGCTATATGTGTGGCATATTGAAGGAGGCTCACTAAGTGGTAATGTATGATGTCTGTAACATAACAGGAATAAATGTCAAGTCTTATATCTGAGTTAAAAACTCAGTTGCAAAATAGTACATCATTTTTACAAGTAAAGAACAAAAAATCTTGAACTGGGAAGAGCTTTTGTGAAAAAGAGCTGTGGATCTTAGTTGACCACAAGTTTCCTATGAGCCAACAGAGTGATCTGGCCATCCAAGGACTAATGTAATTTTAGATGGCTTTAATAGAAATGGTGAGTTGATATCCTGGAGAATGATCATTTCACAGTCCTGTGTGTTCTGTGCTACTCAGGTCACTTCAGATGTACAGCATTGCATTTTGCTCACAGTGTTTCTAGATAGACAATGAAAACTCATTGACAAATTGTCCAGAAGTGGTGGCCTGGCTTGGGAGGCACTGGAAAACTCTTTCTTGAGGATGAGATTAAAATAACCCAGGGAGGGAAGCACTAAGACAATATTTGAAACCGTTTTCTTCTAATGCAAATGTTTACAGAACACACCCCACATCCAATCTGTCAGCAAATTCTGTTGGCTCTTAGCTCAGATTATATCAATAATCCATCCATTTCTCATCACCTCTCTGCTACTGTGCTGACCTATTCTCCCCCCTTCTGTTAAGTGATTATTGCAATAGCCTCCTACCAGATCTCTTTGCTTCCAGTCTCACCCCTCAATCTACTCTCCATGAAGAAGACCAAATAGTTCTTTGGAAATGTTAATATAATCATGTCACTCTGAGGACTTCCTATTTTATTCATGGTGTAAGTCAAAGTCCTTACAAAGACCTACAAAGGTGTTGGTTGGCCTGGCTCCCACCACCTCTCTGACCTCATCTCTTGCTCTCCCACTTGCTTACTCAACTCCATCCTCTAAAGTCTAGTCACAGTTCCTCCAACTTGCTGCTCTCCCTGACAAGAACATGCCTTACCTAGGTATCTGCATGCCTTGCTCTGAAGGCCCTTCAAACCATAAGTCAAACGTTACCTTCTTGGTGAAGTACTCTTGGCTACCCTTTTTATTTATTTTATTTATTTTTTAAGTTTTTTATTTGTCAGAGAGAGGGAGAGAGAAGAGAGAGCACAAGCAGGGGGAGAAGCAGGCAGAGGGAGGAACAGGCTCCCCGTTGAGCAAGAAGCCCAATGTGGGACTCAATCCCAGGACCCTGGGATCATGACCTGAGCTGGAGGCAGATGCTCAACCAACTAAGCCACCCAGGTGTCCCTCAGCTACACTTTTAAAATTGCAGCAATTTCTCCACCAGACACACACTTCTGTATTTCTTTTCTCTGCTTTATTTGTCATTGCATCATTTAATCATTGTTTAATATTCTATAACAAATTCTTCTCTACAATAATAGATATATAAAATATGTAAAAGAGCTGCTGTGATTGAACCTGGCAGGAGTTGGGTGGGCATGAACTCTACCCCCTCAAAGCCTGGGTAATTGAATTAACTACATAGAGATACATTTGCAGAAGAATGTTGGCCGAACCCTGGAAGCACCACTAGTGAGATATTCTGAACTCAGAGAGGAGAACTTATCTCTTCTGGGCATTATGAGACTATTATGTATAAGAAGTAGACTCTGTCTGTGTTGCTACTTGAGGCAGAACTAAAGCCAGTGAATACAAAGGGAATGTGCGCAGGCAGACATGCGATCAATCAAACAACTTGAAATTCTCAGGTTGTGTCATGAAATGGTGGGTTTCCCAACCCTGGAGGTGTACAGAAAGAGGCTGTAAACTCTGCTATGAAGGAGATTGTGTACTAGGTTGGGGATTGGACCATACACCACCCTGACAATCTTTGTAGCTATGAGATGTTGGGGCCAAAGTTGTGTGAGCTCAAGGATCAGGGATAATCTATATTTGGTTTTTTTTACATGGGAGGAGGATCTTTGGCCTGTGTTCCTGGCATCCCAGAGACAAATTCTGCTCCTAAAGGTCCATTCCACCCTAATTGAGATTCCATTTCCCAGAAATTACCCGATGCTAGGCTGATGATTAGAGGCCAGCCAGGGGTAAAGGGACTGATTCCCATGGCAACCAGGTTGAAAAAAGTGCCATGTGGAACATTGTCAGCAACGAGCTAAGGTTGCATTATAAATAGATATTTAATTCATTGAGATAGTTTGTGACGACTTCTGCATTATAAATAGATATTTAATTCATTGAGATAGCTCTGACAGCAAGTGGGAAAGTTAAATCCCAAAGCCACTCTTTGTCTTTAAGTATTTCACAGTTAATTGACGACTATTTTTTTCCCTTCCAAAACATGTAGAACTTGGTTCTCTAAGTGAAAGAATGGTATATGTGAGTGTTTTTAGAAAACCAACTAACAGTCCAGTGTCACAATATTTCTCACTATTTGTTTCCCATTGAAAGGTTTATCAAAATTTTATCTGATTCCACGAGTGCTTGTATTTAAATCTTTTTGACATAGAAGATCCCAGGTTCAATGTCTGGATTTCACAAGAGTCATTTTTTCTTTCATTTTTTGCCCCACCATCTTCCTGTTCTTCTAACTCAGAGGCTTCTCTAGATTTCCGACCTTGGCCCTCTGCTCTTTTCTTCCCATTTCTCTTTCTCTCAGTTAACAACTAAAGTAATCACTTGTTAACTTGTACAACCCTGCCACTAGCCTTGATAATACACTTTGAAACACCTGATGATAGGAAAAAAAATCAGACCTGAGCAAAGGACTTCTATCCTGAAAGCAAGGACCAAGAACAAACCTCCCTAAATTCAAGTGTAAAAGCACTTTTGAAATGTAATTTTTAGAAACACCATAAGAAATTAGTATAAACAACTAAGAGAATCTCATGCGATGGAAATCAGAGTGAAAATTTGTACTTCTACATTCCAAAGAGCTTAATACAAATTAGTCTATAGTATTCAGTGTTTCATTCTGTAAGGATTAAGGGAAACGAGATACATTTTTTTCCATTAAGTTGCTAGGTAAATAAGCTCCTTAATGTAAAATTTTATTTTATTTTACAATAAAATTTTATTGTAACCTGGGATAAAAAAGACCTCACTGTGTGCAGCACCCTTGTGCATTGTTCTACTGAACAGTGTTATCTTAGAATTAAACAGTGTCGTGAGGTAAGGAACTTTTAGGGTTAGGTTTGAGGAATCGTGACCTCCTCTAGTCTCCCTGTTATGTACTAAATTCCCACTCAGGGAGCAAAGGTCAAGGAAGATCAGGGGTTTGGAATGCAAGCTTGTCTCTATCTGGACTCCTGGGATACATGCCCCCGCCCCTTTCACACTCCAAACAAACAACCTCAACCACCTCACTTGCTTACTCACTCTCTGAGATCCCACTACCAGAGGTCCATTCTTTCAGGAAAATAAAACTCTCTTCAGGGAACAGTGAAGTATTCAGCTTTTATCAATCGTTTATACTTAAGAGTGAATTAATGTACACTTCATGATTGTTAGGTAAGGGACACAAAGCACACTTTATCACTTTCAAAGTTCTGCAGAAGGTTAATCCTAATGTGTAAAGTCAGGCATATTATGGACCTAGAAGTAACACGTGAAAGGTACATACTTTCTTTTTATTTTATTTACTTTATTTTATTTAAATTCAATTAGCCAACATATAGTACATCATTTAGTTTTTGGTGTAGTAGTCAATGATTTACTTTTCAATGTTTGCCCTCCTTGAGCTGAACTTGGAGGGAGCACCGCCATCCATCCATTCACCCATCCACCATCCATCCAATAATGAGACTGAAGGACAAAAGGGCATTCTACTCACTGAACCATGTCTCAAACCAAATTGGGAAGTACTGTTTTGGAACCTTCCCTCCTCTACCACCCCATCCTCAAGCTCCTTCCTTTGTGCTAGCAGCCCCATGTGCTCTTATTCTGCCGTAGAAGTCAGCTCCAAGACACCATTTCTAAGCTATAAGTGGACAACAGACCTGTGGAAAAACCACTGCCGTAATTTTTGCAGTTAAATAGTGAACACTTTTTTTATTCAGAAGAATACATTTTAACAGAATTTCATGCGCCAGTAAATCAGTACAGTGAGGAGTTATAGGGGTAGGGAATCTCTTTTCAGGAAACATCTCACTCTGGTAGAGCTCTCAACTCCCAGAATCCCCTTGACCCAGCTCAAATGATCAGTGGCCAAGGAGCAGTAGATAGGGTTGACTCCCAGTATAACCAGTCAGATTTGCAGGTTCTGAGGATAAAAGAGAGGAGAAGAAAGCTCTTGTAAAGGAGGACACTATTATATTGGGACTGGCAGTTCCACTGAGGTTCCCTGAGAGACTGATGAGGGAGAGCTGGTATTGGCGCCCGGTTCTCCTTCTTGATTACACTCTTCAAGGGCTATGGTCTGGTCTCTTCCATCTGTCTCTGAGTCTCTGTGTGGAGAAAAAGACATAACTAAGGGAGGATCCAAAACTATCAATCTGAAAACAGTTGTGTTATGGGGCTCAGATATTTGAGGAGCATTCAGACCATTATTTTCCACCAGCCCTGGGTTTACAGGAGGCTGATATGAGGCATTTACCTGGTTCGGAGTCGAGGCCATTTCTTCCACTCTATGGCTAGTACCACCCCCAAAGCTACAACTACCACCACAATCAGACTACTTCGGACAATGTTTCCCACAGTGCACTCCTGAGCAGCAGGCCCTGTGATGACAAAAGAGCAGAAACCAAGGCCAGAGAGGTTAACACATGTATGTTCCCCTGATCTCTTGTTACCCCCTGATCTGGCCTCCTCCACGTTTCCCTTGGGAGTCATGTTGAGAATGCAGAGGAGTTGGTTAGAGACAGTGCTTATGCTGAGGCAGACACTGCCCTTTTTTTGGGGGGGGGCGGAAGAGTCCTTGAAAGAAGAGGCCTGCTTATATCTGTGGGTGGATCTGAGGTCTACCACATCACCAACCCTAGGAGAATGATGACCACACTTGAGGTCTTGGACTCCAAATCCTCCCTCAACCATATTTGGTGGTCTCCATCTGGACTATCTCTGGGACCCCAGGTGGATCATGCCAGGACCATGGAGGGATTATCCTCTCACCTGCAGCCCCCACCAGCTCTAGGGCATCGCTAGGCTCTGACCAGATATCAGGATAGGCCTGGAGGCGGTAGCTGCAGCTGTAGTTGCCAATGCCTTTTCCTTCTACATTGTTGATGACAAAGTCCCCATCCTCTGAGAACTGCTGAGGTGCTTCTTCTCCATCATGTTCTAGGACAAATTCAACACCTGGTAGGGGTCCTCGGCACTGAAGGGTGATGTCCTTCCCTAACTTGAAAACGGTACTGGGCCAGGCTGACAGCAAGGGCTTAGGGGGCTTATCTGTAACCAATAAGGACAACCAACCAGGATTAGAAGCAGTCCTGAACCCCCTTATGGCTAATTATTTCAAAACTACAAAATCTAGACTATTACTGAGGTCTCCAGGACCTTACCAGTCACCCAGATGTCCAGGAAGTCACTGCGATTAGAAGCCGCAAAGGGAGCAGAGTCCAAATAATAAACACAGCTATAGACCCCAGAATCGTCACCTCTCACCGCAGGCATCCAGAAGTCAGCCCTGTACCCGTTTGGGCTCTGTTGCTCCAAAGGCTCTTGAGTGCCCTCCTTCAACAGGACAAATGTTGAGTCTGGCAGTTCCCCTTGGCATTGAAAAGTCATGTTTTCTCCAGGGGCCACAATGGGTCCAGGCTGGGCTAAGAGGCTGGGTTTAGGGAGCAAACCTAGAAGAAATTAACTCCTGGTCAGAGAGAGGAGGCCACTTTCCAGTGTGTCACCCCTACAGTCTGTTCAATAAATAAGAAAGACTATTGCTTGCTTCTCCTGGAGCTCTTTAAAAACTATTTCCATGAACCCTCTTACAGTCCATTGTCTCTTCTCTGTGCTCCCATGCCTGTTCCAAAGCACCATCACCTTACCTGTGACTATGAGTTCCAGAGTGTTGCTAGGCTGTATCTTGATAGGGCTGGTCCAGTCAGGGTGGTAGCAGCAGCTGTAACGCCCTATGTTAGCACCAGATATATTGGTGATGAGGAATGCCCCATCATTACTGGTGGATCCCCAGGACTGTACTGAAGGGGCTTCTCTTTCTTTGTGCAGAATGTACCCTACTCCATGAACTGGCCCCTGGCACCAGAGAGTAACATTCTGCCCCATAGGAACCACAGAACTGGGTTCAGCAAACAGCCATGGCTTGGGAAATATGTCTAAAAAGAGACCAAAGATGTAGTGAGTATAGATACTTATCGTTTGCTGCATTAAGCTTTCATCTTTCTCCTTCTGGATACAATAGTTCCCCTCTCTGTGGTCTGGCCTAACCTTCTACCCTTCCTAACCCTTACTCCAGGTGTCTCTGTCCCAGTCTCATAACTTGTCTGTTCTTTCACCCCCCCATATCATTAATTACTTTATTATTTTTCTTTCTTGAGTTTTTATTTAAATTCTAGTTAGATAACAATAGTTTAATATTGGTTTCAGGAGAATTTATGATTCATCACTTACATTTTAATACCCAGTATTCATCACAAGAGGTGCCCTCCTTAATCCCCATCACCCATTTAGCCCATCCCCAACCCACCTCCCTCCATCAAACCTCAGTTTGTTTTCTATCATTTAGAGTCTCTTATGGTTTGTTTCCTCTTTTGTTTTCCTTCCCATATGTTCATCTGTTTTATTGTCTATTCTTACCAGTCACCCAGATCATAATGGACTTGCTGAGATGTGAGCCCCTATTTGACATGGTTGTCTCGTAGTAGACACAACTGTAGTTCCCAGAGTCCTCTGTTCCAACACTGTGGAGGAGGAAGTCTGCTGAGTTCCCAGAAGTGCTCTGGAACTGTAAGGGAACCTGGGTGCCCTCCTGCAAGAGGGCAAACCTCATGCCCTGGAAAGCTCCTTGGCAGCGCAGGGTCACATTCTTCCCAGGAAACACCACAGGACCCGGCTGTGCCAGAAGAGTGGGTTTGGGGTAGAATTCTGAAATCCAAGAGACCACAACATGAGAGAAGCCTTCCCCCCACTTTCTGCAGATTGCTTTTTAAGCGTTATTGTAACAAACAGTACGTGTTTATTTAGCAAATTAGAAAATACAGAAAAAAATAAGAAAATACAATTCTACCACTCAAAGATAACCACTCTTTATACATGCCTCCATAACTCTTTTTTCATTTTTTCTCTATGTGTCCATGTCATTGTAGCTGTGACTATTTGCATAACTAGGATCCTACTGTATGCACAGTTGTGTAGCTTAATATTTTTTTGCTTAACTTTATGTAGTAAACATTTTCCTGTGACGTTAATCAGCCTTTGAAAACTACCATTTGTAATGGCTGCATAATATGCAGCTGTCATTTCAAGGTCTTTGCCCTTTCTCTGAGGGCCATCCAGCCTGCCAATCTAGGACAACCCAGCTAAAGAAAAAGTGAACATTGAACCTAAAGCTCAAGGCCAAGCCACCAAAAGATTTCAGAAGTAGGGCATGTGAGCTTGCATTGGGGATTGGACATCCCCATCTGCCTTACTTCTTTCCCTACAAGTGGATTACTTGCCTCTCCCCTCTCCTTTTTCTCTTCTACCTGTATTAGTAATAATAGAATCCTCTCCCTTTCATGGACTATTTCTCGTGTGCCAGGCACTTTCCTAAGCATTTTCTTGGTGAATTTTATTTTTGTCTGTTTGTTAGTGTAGGCTCCATACCCAACGTGGGGCTTACACTCATGACCCTGAGATCAAGAGTCCTATGCTCTATCTTGGTGACTTTTAGAAGGAGCACTTTTCTTTTCCCACTGACAGCCCCTCCACACACTGTCCCAGGGTCAGTCCTGTTTCCATCCGCATCTGCCCACTCCTGACCTGTCACCACGAGCTCCACGGGGTCACTGGGCTCAGACCAGATAGCGAAGTCATAATAGCGGCAGCTGTAATTCCCTCCATCACCAGTGCCCACTGAAATGATCAGAAAGTGAGCCTCACTGGCCCCTGGACTTGTCCAAGATCTGTCACTTGATGCTATTTCACTTCCATCTTTGTAAAGAATAAAGCTCATGTGCTGCTGGGGAGTGGAACAACTGAAAGTCACTCGGGTACCAGGAGTGACCACAGGGCTGGCCCATGTCTTGAAGAAGGGCTTGGGGTACATTTCTAGAAGGCAAAAAACAAAAACATGATACAAAACTGAATTAAGAAAGAAAAGATAGCTAGTATAGCAAATATTGGTTGCTGGAAGCTGCTTTGTTTTCTATAGCATTACATTCAGAAGTAGGTGCATTTAAAAAATCAAGTCAAATCCACTTTGCAGATGGACTTCTCCCAGGGACTCCTGCCCCCCCCCTCACCTTCTCCAGCTGAATCCTCCCTGTCATCAAGGCAGGCATTGGAAGCTAGCTAAAAGAGTGGACTGTCATTTGGGCTCTGCTGGTCCCCTGAGGCTCAGTTTGCCCATTTGGGCAAGAAGGGGAAATGGTACCTGCTCTGCCTCCCTGGAATATTTGGCCTATATCTAAATGAGATAATTGATATGAAAATAATTAGAAAAATTAAATCACCCTCCACAAACCCCAGCTATTAATAACGATTATGGCTATTAATATCATGCAGCCAGAGGCCCTGGCACTCCCAGTGCCACGCCTGCCTGGCTCTAAGATTGGACACAGGCTCCTAGGACCAGCAGCAAAGTTTGCTGTAGGGAGAGGAGTGTCTGACCCAGAGCTTTGTCTCCCCCCTCCTCCCTCACATACCCTTTTCAGCTCTACCTTTTATGACAAGCTCTAGGGGCTCACTGGGCTCAGACCACTTGAAGGGGTGCTTTTCAGTGTGAGTACGGCAGCTATAATTGCCTTCGTCTTTATCCTCCATTCTTTGGATTGTAAAAAAGGCTTCTCTCCCAAGGACACCAAGTTGCTGGACAGGTTCCTGCACTCCCTCCTTATACAGAACAAACTCCATGCCCGCCAGCCATCCTTTGCACCGGATTTGCAGTTTCTGGCCACGGATTGGAGGGGAAGCAGACATGACAGGTTTGGGGAGGATGTCTGGAAAACAAAATGGGGTGGAAAAGGAGGCAGAAGTTTGGAGGTGCCTAGATGAGACACTTCGAGTCACTTTGTCAGCAGAAAAGAAATCCATCCTGGCCTGGTCTTTGGCTCTTCCTATCAGTCTCCTTTCACTCTCCTCCCCACTCCCCTCCCCCTTTTCAGGGCCCCTCCTCTCCTACTTAAAGCACAAGCCCCTTGGGCTCCAGGTTGCTATGCATTCCCCCACCCTGAGGAACACTATTGGAGTCACAGAGCACTGCTGGTCACCCCGGGAGGAACCTCTGCCTTTTCTTACCTGTCCCCACCAGCTCAAGTGCCTCACTGGGCTCCGACACAGCCATCTCCTCCCACGAATGACAGTGGTAACTCCCAGTGTGGCTCTGGGTCAAGGCGCCAAGGGGAAAGGCAGCCCGGACCTGTTCTGAGGCCGGGCGAGTTGCAATCCACCCGGTCCCGTCCTTCAGCAACACAAACTCCTTAGTTGAGCCAGAAGGGCTTCTGCACCAGAGGGTTAAGTTCTTCCACGGGGCAAGAGGGAAGTTGGTTTCTGCCCAAAGCTCAGGCTTAGGGGTTGGCATGATTATTTCTAGAAACAGCAGAGTTAATGAAGCCATCATCCCTCCTCCCTCCCTTCCCCCTTTCTTTGCCCTTGAACCCCCTACCCAGATAACAGTGCCCACCTCCCCTTTCAACACAAACCCAAGCTCTTTCCTTCCTTCTGCAGGTGCTGGGGAAAAGGGAAGCCTATGTCTCAGCTGAGCCTCAGAAAAGTGCCGAAGCTTGGGGGAAATTTTGCAGGCAGAACAGCAGAGTTGGAGGCTGAATTTTGCCAGCAACTTTAGCAAGTGCCCCTTCCTGGCTGTCCTTCCCTCCCAACCAGTCACTCCCTGGCCACTGACACTGACACTCTGTAGTTATTTCGGATCTCCAGGAAGGAATGTCCCAGTCTGGAGCAGGAAAAAACTCACCAGTCTCTTCTGTCAATACCCCATTGCACAGTCCTGCAAAAGAAATTGCT
Organism: Spilogale gracilis; assembly: GCA_004023965.1. Classification (NCBI taxonomy): domain Eukaryota; kingdom Metazoa; phylum Chordata; class Mammalia; order Carnivora; family Mephitidae; genus Spilogale; species Spilogale gracilis. Next base: position 27,649 of record PITA01006943.1, on the reverse strand, counting down.
GCCAGGGCTCTGCCCCCTCCCCCACAGAACTTCACCCGGCCTTCTGCCCAGGTCCCCTCCCCACCCCCTTGTACTCACCACAGCAGAGAAGAGCCGTGACTATGAAGAGCATGGTGACCCCTTGAGCTGTTCCCAGCAACCAGGCTTCTCTAGTGAGACCAGAAAAGAGATGAGAGGAGCTGCTGGGGTTAGGGGGAGGGCGGAGAGAAGGGGGCGGCAATTTATGTCATTGGCTTACTCACTACCCAATAGGGATTGGATTTGGGCAGGATAATGGGATATAATCTTTTCTGACATCGATGACTTTTCTTTTTGAGGGCCTCACCACCTACAAACCTCTTGCTCTTTCATGACCCACGTGCCCCCCGCCCCCTTCCCCCTCCTCAGCCAATATCAGATGTCAGCTCCCCATGGCCCCTGATTAGGCTGTTGCTGGAATTGAGTTGTCAGATGTGAAAATGCTTTTGTAACTCCAGCCCTCAGAACCTCTGGAGCTCAGAGTGATCGGCAGCTCTGGGTGGTGGGTGTGGGGGTGGAGGGAAAAATCTTGGGTGTTTCTCCGTCATCAAGTTTAAGTTTGGAAGCAGTTTTTATGATGGCAGTATTGGTCCTCAGACCGACCTGCCTCACCTGCCTTTGTTATGGAAGGGTTGCCTAGGCAGCCGCAGTGAATTACCCGAAGATTGTCACTGCTGAGCTAAGCTTGTCAGAGAGTGGGATCTCTCTACCCCCACCCAGATTATGACTAGCAATGTGCAGCAGCTTTGGATTATGGGTCCTGTGGAATTAGATGACATTAAGCCAAAATCCATTTGGCAATTTGTACTTAGAAAACACTGACCCTCCTTCCCGGTCAGGAAAACATGCTCTTCAAGCTGCTTTCTCTGAAATCTCCTTCCTGAGCTCATTCCTTGATGCAGTGGTCCTGAGCTGAGGTGGGGCACTTGAAGCTACATTTTTTTTTCTAACCCCTGGCGTGGAGGTTACCCCAAGGTGCAGGACTCAGGATGGATTCTGAGGATAACTAGGGCTGACCCCCCACTGAGACTTTTTGAAAGCTCAAAGGGTGGTGGTTTTTGCAGAAGATTTAGGGGACTCTCTTCTAATCACCCAATCACTCTGTCCTTTCAGATCCTGGTGGAAAACACAGACACACACAATCACAGTCATCATGATCGTGTATTAAATACTCCCAGACACAAAAAGGCCCATGATCATGGTGAGGAGGCTACAGCCAGGAGCAGAAGTTTGGGAGTAGTAGGTAAGGCCTTCAGGGGATAAGGCCCCTACGGACCTAGTAGCTGTCATTTCCCTTCCTGATGTCAGGCAGAATTGCCCGAGCACAGGCCATGGGGATCAGGGAGAGAGGAGGATGGCCCAGGGGACAAAAAATGATCAAAGGAAATGGCAGGATGACCTGTTTGGTTTGCCATTTTGTAGTTCAGAGGAAGAAATTTGATTCCTTGGCCCAATGCACTGCCTCGTCAGATGCCCATCCAGGTTAAGATTATATTCTCAGGATGCTCTCCACAGATGGTTGGAGGCCAGAGCAGCAGAGAGACAGGTTTCTATGGAGACTAGGATGGACCGTGAGGCTCTCTAGCCCTTGAAAGCTAGGGGTAAGTGTGAAAAGTTGGGATGGGAGTTAGATAACACCCAAGGAGACAGGACAACTTGGTTTCTTGCAAGAGAAGAAGTTTGGACTAAGTTCATTGGGAGACATGAATCATCTCTGAGGAATAGGGTGGTTTTGGGAAGGAGATTTGGGCACTCTCCTGAACAGGGGGAGGGGAAAGGGAAATCCGTGAATGAGGTTCTGATTGCTTCTTCCTCTGACAATAATGTTTCTCTATCCTCTGGCTTGGGTGCTGACTTCTCTGAGAGGTGAAAGAGAAACAGCTGGGATGAGAAAGTGTTGTTTCTTAAGCTCAGAAGGTGGGAGATACAAAGGGTGTGACCCTGTTGCTTATCTCAACTGAGGTATGACCCATTTCTGAGTCTCTGGGGAGCCTGGACTCAGCTAGATTGAAGAACGGGGGAAAGACAGTTACCTGATTCTGAGTCTCCGACACTTCCACCTTATCCACAGCACTACTAACAGCAGGGCAATAAGCTGCATGATTAGGGACAACCTGATAGCTTCATTCAGAACGTAATTCCAGGTGAGAAAGCCTGTGTCCAGAAAAGACCAGAAGCAGGAGCTTTGATATGGAAAGAGGGAGGTGAACACATTTGGGATTGGAGTGGGGAGGAGGGAGGAGGAGCTGGTTACTGAAGGCGAAGGGAAGGTGAGATAGAAGTGAAGAATGGAAGTTTTGAAAATATCCTGCTCACTGCCTTTGAGTGATTATGAGACCACCCCAGGGGAAGTGTGCCCAAACTCAAGGGCCCTGATTTACATACCCCTGACTCCCCTTTCTATAACTTTCTGGGCACTGCTTTGAGATCCCTGGGGTATTATGACCAAAACCATGGAGGGGTAACCCTAGGAAGATTTGTCCTCTCACCTCCTGGCCCCATCAGCTTCAAAGGCTCACTGCGATCTGACCAGATGTTGGGGTGTGCCTCTATGTGATAGTGACAACTGTAGGTCCCTGTGTCTTTTCCTTCAGCATTACTGATGATGAAGTCTCCATCCACTGAAAATTTTTGGAATGTTGCTCTTTCTTCCCATTCCAGAGAAAATTCAAGTACTAGATGAGGTACTCGGCACTGAAGGATAATGACCTTTCCTAGCTTGAACATAGCTCTGGGCCAGGCTGAGAGGGAGGGTTTGGGGGGCTTATCTGCAACCAATCCAGAAACCAGAGTTAGAATAAGTGACCTTGAACTCAGTACCCCTTCCCTCAACAAGTTTCTCAGCTTCCTATTTGATCTTTCCTATCTTTTGTCTTCCACTAGATCGGTGGTCTCAAAATTTGACCATGGTTTAGAACCTCTTGGCCCATTCCTCAGTACTCTAAAGACTCTTGAGTTTCCACCTTCTATCAGGGAAACCTCATACCTGTAAGTTTCCCTGGACAGAAGAAAAATAACATTTCCAGGGTTCACAATGGGGCTAGGCCATGCCAAGAGGCAGGGCTTGAGTAGCAATCTTGGGAGAGAAAATATGTAAAGTTTTTGGAGAAAATTACGCACTACCTTCCTAGTGTATTTTTCCTCAGATCATAACTCCAAAAGGGCACAAATCTACTAGCTCCTTCTTAAAATACTGTAGTGATGATAAAAACAAATGACATTTGTTAGCACTTGCCTACAACCACGAGCTCCACGGTGTTGTGTGATGTCATCCTGATGTAGGTCTTCCAGGAGAGGAGGTAGTGGCAGCTATAAACTCCAGCATCACTATAGGTCACATTGTTGAGGAAGAATGACTCATTGTCATCAATGCTGGTGGTATCCAAGAGCTGAAGTGGTTTGTCTTCTCCTTTCTTATAGAGTGCAAGCTCCACTCCATTCACTGGCCCTGGACACCACAGGCTCACGTTCTGACCCATCTGGACCACAGGACTGGGCTGAGCAAGTAGCCAGGTCTTGGGGAAAGTGTCTAGGATGAGACCCAGAATATAAAGGGCTAGTGGTCTGACTCCCCTCTCACCATTAAGGGTTCTCTTCCTTCAGCACACCCTTGGCAAATCCCATCCTAAGCCCGGTTGTACAAATTCTGCTCCCTTTCCCACTGTTAGCTCTGACTGCATGATCAGGTTCTCTAGGTCGCCCAGAGGGAGTTATATATCCTTAGCCCCTAACATAGGTCCCCTGGCATTCCCCTCTCTTACCAGTCACCCAGATTTTCAGGATATCACTAAGGAGTGAACCCCTGTATGACCCATCATAGTAAAAACAGAGGTAATGTCCAGCATCGTGGATTTTCAAAGCCTGGAAGAAGAAATATGCCTCATTTTTTATTGGCCTTTTGTAGTAAAAAGATTTCTCCAAGTCTTCAAGCCTTATTAGAGCAAAGGTCATTCCATAGATTGGCCCCTGACATCTGAGGTTCAGGCTTTCTCCAGGTGCCATAATGGGCCCAGGATACGCCGTCAGAGTTGGTTTGGGATAGAGTCCTAGAAAGGGAAGAGACCCTGAATTAGAGATAGGATGATTCTTCCCTATTATATCTTAGTTTTATTTTCCTAGTTTTTTTCTAAAGATAAGGAGTGATAGCTGAAGTTTAGCCTCTACACCTTCTCCCTTCTTTGAATCTTGGCCTCTTCTAGGAGATAATCAAGGGCATATCCTCTCCTCTCACCAGACTTTATCAGCTCTACTGCACTCTAACTATGTATAGTGCTGTGTCTCAGTGGAATATCTACATCTGTAATTGCCTGTATCTTTAGGTTCCTGTAATGCTAAATGTACTTCTTCTGAACACCCAAGAAATCAAGCTTCTGAAAATGACTTTGATTTCATCTTTGTAGAGCATGAATACCCACTGCAGAAATAAAAATGCCCTTTGAACACTAAGTCTTTGACACAAAGAAATCTCTGTCAGTAGGGTCACACCCTTTTTTCCATGTGTTGCTCCCCCAAGGGGATCATACGACAAAATAGAGGGCAAAAGTTATTCTCATACCATTCCTTCTTACCCACTGCAATCCCAGGTAGACCCACCCATCTGTTATTGGAAAGATCAGTTCTGTCATATGCTCATTGAGCATTTAGGATGTGTCAGGCATCATGTAAGTCTAAGGATGCACAAGTAAAGAAGACACAGTCCCTATCCACAAAGTGAGGGATATCAGTGCATAGGTAACTACAAAAGTGTATGTTAGTGGAATCTACTCTGGAACGACAGTCATACAACAAACATCCATACACACAGTTCAAACAGTTTTTGTTATTCAATCCTCAATAAACAGCTATGCTAATAAAATTAGTATCTACCATTTATTGAGAACATATATGCCAGGCACTATACGTATATTATATTTAGGCAAATCCTCACAACAACCCTGTGAGGTAGGCATTATTATTACACCAATTTTGCAAATCAGGAAACTGAGGCACAGAGAGGCATCATACAGTAGGTTGTATAGATACTGTTATCCCATTTTAGAGTGTGGGGAACCGAAGCACAGAGAGGTGAAGTGACTTGCTTAGATCACACCAGAAGGAGGGGGTCAGAGGTGGAACTAGAAACCAAGATTACTGCTTCTAAGTCCAGGGTACCTTCTGTGGTGCCTATTTAGACTGATGGAGGAACTAAAGCAAATGTCTAAAGCATCCAGGCCGTGGGGTGGGTGAACTGGGATGGGAGTGTGTGTCAGGCATTTGAACTATTTTGGGGAGACTTCTGCTGTGTCTAGATCTTGATACTGCCTTACTAGATCTACATACACAGTATTAAAGTAATTTAATATAAAGCCATTTCTAAAATATGAGCTATCACTTTTTGTAATTTTTGTTTATTTTTTATCACTGACAGTAGCACAATTCTTTCTATTTTCTGTGCTTAAAATAATAGTCACAAATACAATAAATGCATTTAAAATATAAAAACTGGTTTATAAGACTACAGTGGCAGTGCCTGGCACATAGTAAGTGCTCAATAAATATTAGTCAAATGAATGAATGAAAGCATAATACTCAACAAGTAAAGAACAACAAAGCTGTGATGAGCTGAAGCTGCCATACATTTGGTTGGGCTCACTCACTAGCCAAGTGATTGGCTCCTACACATCTGCCTGGTAGCATGTGTGATTCTAATTTGCATCTCAGGAGAATGTCAAATGACTCTAGCTCATAGGTTTGGCAGGACCTAGGATCTGGCTAAGGAAAGGAAAATCAGAAAACCTGGTTTATCCAGCCATGATCCCGGGGACAACAATCATCAGACCCCAGCAGCCGTAGCCACACCCACCTGCCACAATCAGCTTCAGGGGGTTGCTGGGCTCTGACCACAGAGTAGGGGGCATCTGGATATGAGTGCGGCAGATGTAAACCCCTTCACTTTCAGGTGTGATGTTGGCAATGGAGAATATGGCCACTGTCCCAGTTGGGATTTGGTAATCCACGGGCTCTGCATATCCTTCTTTGAACAGCATGAATACCAAATCCTGCAGCCAGCCATGGCAGAGTATGTTAACATTACATCCAGGTAGACGGGAGGTCTCAGCCTGGATCCAGAAGATGGGCTTGGGCAGCTGGCCTGGAAGGAGAGAATAAACTGGATGGAATTCAGGTAGAGCAAGGAGAGGAGAGCACTACTTAAATGAGCCTTCTCTGAATGATCCTTATTTACCACCCTTCCTTCCCCTATCTGGGATCTCCCCTATGTTGAGAACTTGCTCTCTGGATCTGTTCCAAAGACTGCATCCTCATCTGCATTGCCTGTAGAGAGCAGGCACTTACTAACTGTGGAATGCTTGTGTGTATGCATTTATGCATTTAAGGTAAATCAATGAATTAATTAAACAAATCTTGCTCTGGGAAGGCAAGCTTGAATTCCAGGAGCTGGAGTATATTCTTGATTATCTATTGCTGTCTTCTTACCTGGTGCCTCCAACTCTAAAACTTTACTGGGCTGTGACCAGCCTGTCTCCTTCCAGTAGCAGCACCTGTAAAAACCTGCATTGGACTTAGCAAGGGCTCCTATACGGAATGACACTTGGAAGGTCTTGGAGGAAGGGCGGATCCAGGTCATTTGTGTCTTATCCTTCAGCAGCAGAAACTTGCTTGAAATCTGAGAGGGGCTTTTGCACCAAAGTGTGATGTTCTCCCAAGGGGCCTGGGGGTAGTTGGTCTCTAGCCACAGCTCCAGTTGAGATTGCACCGCAGTCATTCCCAAAGATCACAAAGATGTGAGCAGTTCAACCCTCTCCCTCCCATAACATGCCCCACAAGGTCCCTTAAAATTAGCCCTGAGGGAAGGGGGTGGGGGGGATGCGAGAGCCTGGTGGTGGGTACTGAGGGCACATATTGCATGGAGCACTGGGTGTGGGGCATAAACAATGCATCTTGGAACACTGAAAAAATAAAATTAAATAAAAAAATAGCCCTGACTCAGATTCTTCTTTTTGTCTTCCCTTTGAGACAAGAGTGTGTGCTTGTGTGGGGGATGGAATAGGGCCCCCAGGGTATTTGTTCTAGAAAGTCAAGTGAATTGAGGAATAGAGTGTAAGTCTGGCTTCCATTCCACCAGAATTAAAGCTTTTTACTATTCTGTGGGAAACCAGGTCATGAAGTAAAGTGTTCTGTTCCCCAACCAGCTCAATCTGGGAATTATCTCTGTGGTCTAAAGGTAGTTATATCCAGGGCCATGGAGGCAGCTGATGTTTTGGAACTTCCAGGAAGAAAGGTACCTGAGGTGGCAGGACTCACTTACCTATTGATGTCATACCCAGACTCAGCCCTGAAAAGAGACATAATGGTAAAGAAGGACCCCCACATTGACCCCACCAACCCTCAATTCTCAATACTCTCTTCTTTCTCCCTCCCCAAATTTCCTAACCATAGGGGTACCTGTGACAGGGTCACCTGCCCCTCACCCCTTCCTTGTACTCACGAATGCAAAAGAGCAAGACAGTGAATGTCCGCAGCATGGTGGACCACTGCCCCAGTCGGTCCAGGGTCATGGGGCCTCTGGTGCTCAATGTGCGCTTTAAATCTGGAAGGGCTTTACCCCTCAGTAGATGGTGAGACCTAAAAGCAGAGGTGTTTTTTACTCAGCAGACTTGTCCTGCTCCTCAAAGTTTAGTTTGGATCACTAAACTACTTGACAATCCTACCTTCCACTCCTTCAGAGGCATGAAAGGTACTATAAGGTCACCTGCCCCTTTTCTCCACCCACTTCTCCTCACACCCAATGTCTTTGTTGGCATCATAGATGTCAGATTTGTTGAAATGTCTGTACATCCCTGGCATCTCAGAGGCTCAGAGGGTGACATAATTGAGGCCAGAGGGGAGTCCTTGGGAGGAGAGAGATGGGAGATGTAGAGAGTCATCTTTTTAGATGATATATATTCTGAGTCCTCCAACAACCTAGCAATGGAGGCTTTCCTGCCATCCCCATTTTGCTGACAAGGAAACTGAGGCTCAGAGGGGATATATTTAATTTGCCCAAAGTCAAAAGATTAAATACCAGATATTTACATAATAACTCCAATGCCTATTCTCTAAAACCAGTATTTAAACCCCCCTCTCTTACCTTCTTCACATCTTTGATCTCATGCCACCCAGGCCTCACCTACTGTAGATTGCCTCAGATCCAATATTACTCTTATTCTTAATTCTTACCCCCAAATCTCAAAACCCCCATCTCAATTAGGTGTTGGAGAATCAAGCTACTTGAGCTAATTAATGTAAGGTGTAAATGATGTATTGGCTGCCGTAATTTATAAGCATTTTTGTTCATTGCTGCTAAGGAAATATGGCAAAGATATTTGAATTCAAAGAGGCCTTTTCATTTTCCAAAAAATCACTATTGACCACATGTACACAGGATAGACCTTTCAGCTTTCCTGTTTGTTCTCCATCACCACACCCAAAGTATCCCTTTGCCAAGGGAAGGTGTATCCCACCACGCAAGCTCAAGCTAACTCTCCTCCACCAACTCTATTCAGAATCTGAGGTTCTAGCTATATCATCCTATCTCAGCAGACTGGGGGTAAAGGCAGCTCCCAGAACAGAAAAGGGTTGATTTCACTTCCAAGAATGGATACCAGCACTGCAGTGCAGCCTCGAATTTGCCTTGAAGGATGCTCAAATTACCCTCTCTGAAATTTTCTTATCTGTAAAGTTGGGGGGTAATATCTACCTAGCATCGCTGTTGTCTTGGATCAGAGATAATATATGTACAGGACACATGGTAAACATTTCATTATGAGGTGCCTATTTTTCTTCTTCCCCAAGGGGGTATTAACCTGGTGTAGGACCCTAAAGATGCTCTTTCATCTCAGCTCCCACAGCCCCTTGTCCCCCACTCCTCTTAGGCCCAGACCCAGGCCCAAGCCTGGGCTTGAGTTCCACCTTGTTGCTTTGTTCCTCCAAGGCTTTGGGCTAGGATTTATTGGGAAAGCCAGTTTCTACTGCCAAGGGAAAGGTTCAATCTGGGACTCTGCCCAGAAATGCCAGCTGAGATTCCAGACTTGCCACTTAGACCCCTACACCAGGGTTTTGCCTCCTGGGAACTTGAGTGATGAGGGAAGGGGGCTTCTCAACAAGGCTAACCCCTCCCCCAAACACTAAGGAGACTGTACCATTTACATCCAGCCCAAAAGATGAATCTTATGCCCAGGGAATGTGGGAAACAGCAGCAAGCTTCAGGTCAATTGGCCACGCCCATTATTGGCCTTTCGCAACCTCACCCCCACCCCCAACTTCCACAGTCAAGTCTTTTTACCCTCCCCTTCTACTCCACCCCAAGCATTTTCCCCTCCCTTAGGCAGCACTGCAGTGCTTTTGAGGGTGGCATGCCGGAAATATCTAATGAATCGCCCCCTGCATAGCTTTGAGGGCTCCAGGAATCAAAGGGGTTGGGCTCAGCGGAGTGCCGAGTACTTGCTCCACTGAGGGTTTGGAGGCAAGACTGAGAAGGAAAAGGGAAGATATTTACAGTGCCCAGAGATTCTCAGCAAGGCAATGCTGGGATCCATGGAGGGACGGAGAAAGGGAGGGATAGACTGGGGAGCAGTTTGATTTGCCGCAATTAGTTACAGCAGGGAGACTATTTCGGGGTTTTGTTTAGGATCTGATGGCCAGAATCAGCCACTGGGCTATGCGCTCATTTGCAGGTACTTACGGTAGTTGAAGGCCCGCTTGGCTGCTGGAGATTCTCCAGTGAGCTCCTCCAGATGCAGCAAACCGCCCGGGCCGGAGAGGAGCTGTCTAAGGACAGCCTCTCCGGCTCCGCGCCCCGCCTCTCTCTCCCCCGCCTGCTTGCGGGTAGGCTCCAACCTCCTCCTCTCCTCTGCCAGGTTCTGGGAGTCCACCTACACCAACTCTGCCTGACACCTGCAGTCCTCTGACCACAGGGATTTCTATGCCCTACCCAGCTCCCGGCCTCTCCCGACTCTCTGCAGAGGTTACTGGAGCCAAATTCAGGCCCCTGCCCCCTCTCCCGTCGCTCTGAGTTTCATTGGGTCACTGTATCCTGGAGGGGAGAGGGCCAGCTCTTGAGACTGCCAAAGCTGTAGCTCCCTCCTCTCCAGCTCCCCAATGCCTTTAAAGGGATCTTGTATCTTCCTCTGCCCATTTAATGCCCCACTTATGCACAAACATTGCCACCATGGTTTAAATGCCTCTGGGCCCTGGGCAGCTATTAGTTCTAATCTTCCTAGCAACCCTAGGAGATGTGTTACTTCCCTCAGTTTTACAGATGAGGAAACTGAATCTCAGAAAGGGTTAAGAGATTTGGACAGCCTCCATAGTCCAGCTTGGGATAAAAGCCCAGGCTTTAGAGACATACCGTCTAGATATCAGTCCAGGTTCCACTATTCAATAGCCAAGTGACCTGAAGGAAATGAGTTAAACTTGTCTGAGTCCCGGTCCCCCCGTTCCCCCCCAAAAGAAAACAGCAGAAGAGGTTGCACGGGGCTTTGTTGGAATCATGCCAAGTCGAACTTCTAACATAGTATGCCTGATACTTGTAGGCGCTCAATAAATGGCAGCTGTTGCCTCCAGTACTGTTATTAATCGGTAAATTGTTCCCCACATGCCCGAGGGTAACATGCTTTCAATGATATAGACAATCCTCCACAAATGTAGTTGATCACAAAAGACTTTTTGAAGTGAGAAATGTATGGGTAAGATACTAACCAAAGCTCCTGGCATATATCATATGGTAGGATTAAAATGCAGCATCCAATAAACTGGCAGATAAATTGATCGTTGTGAGAAAGAGCCAAATTAGTCATAGAAGATTACAAATTATCTGAAGAAAAAAATATTGCAATTTAAGAACAGACTACATAAAAATAAAGTGACAGCTCTTTCTAATAGGCAAATTAAGTGATCATCTCTTTGTGCATCAGGTGCTATCAGGAATAGCATAGTCATATGAATATAGATATATATTTTGGGGGGACAGGTTATTTGAACTTTCCAAGACTCAGTTTTTATTTGTAAAATGGGGATAATAATTGTACTTACTATTACACAGAGTTTTGGGTCGTATTGAAAAACAGTCCCCCTGTAGACTACTCCAGAGTACCTGGGCCACAGCAAGCCTCAATTAATTCAACAAATATTTGTTGAGTATTTTCTTTGTGCCAGGCATTGTCCTACGTGCTGATGATTTAGAAAGAATGGCAGTGTCTGCTCCTTGGCTTCTTGTTATTATTCTTTAGTTTCTCCTCTTAAGGAGTTTATAGTCTAAGGATAAACAATGATGGAAGACACATAAGGGATAGCCAAAGGAGGGGGTGCCCTGAGAGTCAGAGGATCGCAATAAGAAGAGCAGCAAGGCCTGGAGAGCTGCAAGCAGTTTGCTGTGATTGTGTGCCTAAACTAGGACAGCGGAGCCAGTGAAGGAGAGGAGAGTAAAGGCTCCTGAAACATCCGAAAGGTAAAATTGGCTCAACATGAAGATCGTTTGGAACACTGTAGTGATAGTTACTATCTGTCAAGGTGGAAATACCCATGCCAGTTTTCAAAACATGTCTATAGAAATCACTATAATAGCACCAGGCACTAAGTACTTTATAAATCTTGACTCATTTTCTCTTCCATAACAACACTATGGGATAGCTATCATTATCAGCCCCACTTTACAGATGGAGAAACTGAAACACAGTCAATTGAGCAAACTGCCCAAGGCCAACATGGCCAGCAAGTGGCAGAACTAGGATTCACATCCAGCCAGTCTGTATTTACAGTCCCATGTTCTTTTTTTTTTTTTGTCTTGGTTTTAACATATTTATAGATGGATTTTATATAGAAAGGGTTTCTAAAACTTTTGATGCAAATTAAGTGAACCTCTTAGCTCTTTCATTCTTTCTTTTTAATGAAGTATAATTGACATACCACATTATATTAGTTTCAAGGGTAAAACATAATGATTCAATATTTGTATATATTTGTGCAATGTAGTCCCATGTTCTTTTTTATATTTTAAGTATCTATTTATTTGAGAAAGAGACAGCAAGTACGAACTGGTGGGGGAGGGCAGGAAGAAGAGGGAGAAGCAGACTCCCCACTGAGCAAGGAGAAGGGAACCCAACAGAAGGCGATGCTCTATTCCAGGACCCTGAGATCAAGGAGGGCAGGAAGAAGAGGGAGAAGCACACTCCCCACTGAGCAAGGAGAAGGGAGCCCAACAGAAGGTGATGCTCTATTCCAGGACCCTGAGATCATGACCTGAGCCAAAGGCAGACGCTTAACCGAATGAGCCACCCAGGCACCCTGAAATCCCATGTTCTTAACCACTACCTTAAGCTACCTCTACTTTGGATGCTTGGAATGATAAAACTAAAAATAATTAATTAATAAAAGCCAAGTGATGGGTAATAAGGAGGGCACATGTTTTAATGAGCACTGGGTGTTATACACAAACAATGAATCATGGAACACTACATCAAAAACTAATGATGCACTAAAAAAAACCACTAATGATGCACTGTATGGTGACTAACATAACATAATAAAAAATTAAAAACTAGATTTTACTTAGTGAAATAGGAAAGCACTGATCAAATGCACTGTTAATAATGTAGGGAAAAAGGCAATGATAGTTTCCCCCGGCTCTCTGCAAATCCTTGGGCTGAAGCTTGTGCTTTGGATCAGAAACCTGAATCTAGAGTCCAGATTCCCCAGTAAAACTGGCTGTGGAAACCTGCAAAAGGTCCTGGGACTCTGTAGGTAAGAACACGATTCACCCTCACCTTTTGCTCTGGGACACTATCAAATATTGAAGGGACTTCTTCAGATTTCATAGATGCAAATTCATTCAAACTATAGCTGGCACTTGAGATAGGAGAAGTTTCATCTCTAGGCTCCCTCTGTGGGTCTTCAATCTTGTAGCCTGCCTGAGAAAGAGAAACAGTCTTTGGACATCCTTTCTAGAGAAAATTTGAGTGGCCCAATATTATAAAGCTAGTGATAGGGGCCAAGAGCGTTTAGGGCTGAGACTTAGCTAGGATAGAGTTCTTGACTTTGGCTCTGCTGACTTTCCCCCATCAGGAATCCATTGGGACTGTGGCTCTGTGACTCTGAATCTTTCACATACACACACACACACACACACACACACACACACACACACACTCCAAGAAATCTGGGATTCTCTCCTGGTTGGTTATAGAGTCAGCTGGTACTAATCAATTCTCTTCTCTCAGGGAGTGTTTTAGGAATGATCAGTCTCATTCCTAATGGTCAGGTCCCCCCTGACTCTTCATCCCCTTAAACTGGCCGCATGGACATGAGAGGGCGTGTATGGAACCTCCCAGTCTCAGCGTCCTGAAGCAGGGGTGATACCAGAAAATATTCCCGAACCATACCCCTTCTCACTTTTACTCTTGCACATGGGGACTAGAATAGGGTTTCTCCTGCCAAAGCTATAGAATCACCCCTTATGGATTATGAGACAACTGTAAACACAATATTTTATCGAGTACATACTATATACATTGAAGTGAGTTGTGTGGTTGAGTGTGGAGGCGGGACTAATGTGATTTGTAAGAAAGACTTTTCTAAGCTCCAAAAACTCTCAGCTTGGAAGAAAAGAGCAACTCTCTTACAAAAGCTGTAGTGGGAACCAGAGGAGGGCTGGGAAATCTTCCAGAGGGTGGACTTCAAAAGAGGAGAGGTATCAAAGGCCAGGTATGGGGTGCCTGGGTGGCTCAGTTGGTTAAGGGACTTTTGGTTCAGGTCATGATCATGGAGACCTGGGATGGAGTCCCACATCGGGCTCCCTGCTCGGTGGGAAGTCTGCTTCTCCCTCTCTCACTCCCCCTACTTGTGTTCCCTCTCTGGCTGTGTTTCTCTCTGTCAAATAAATAAAATCTTAAAAAAAAAAAAAGGCCAGGTATGGCACACAGGATGGTCTGGGAGTCCATAACTAAGTCCAGTGTAGGATGAGGAAATCTTTTTTTTTTAATTTTATTTATTTATTTGACAGAAAGATATCACAAGTAGGCAGAGAGGCAGGCAGAGAGAGAGGAGGAAGCAAGCTCCCTGCCGAGCAGAGAGCCCGATGCGGGCCTCAATCCCAGGACCCTGGGATCATGACCTGAGCCGAAAGTAGAGGCTTTGACCCACAGAGCCACCCAGGTGCCCAAGAAAATCCTTTTTAAAAATTAAATCTGACTTGCAGAGTCCAGGCAGGAGAAGCACAAGGCAAAGCTGACCTCTTCCCAGTGATGTGCTAGAACTGGCTAGCCTTGGCTCAGGAGAACTGAATGTGTGCACCTCATCCCAAACCAGCATTCTGTAATATCATGTTGGCAGCTTGAAATTGGCAATGGCCAGAGAATTTACATGACTGAATAAGCAAATGCTACAAATCAGGGGTTTTTTTCCTCCAGAGAGCTGTTTGTTAAACATTGACTAGCAAACCACTTCTTTTCATTTTTATATTTTAGGACAGTGATTCTCACTGGCAAGCAGGAACTACCAAGAATCCTGACAATTTTCTTACACCCTCAAGAGAACAATAAGAAATGTGGCCCCTACCCTACCCCCACTTCACTGCTGTGGCAAACCACCTAAGGGCTGTGCCAGATCTCTAGAGTGTTTGGTGCATTCTGAAGATCGCTAATATTTTAGCAGCCCATTCCACTCCCTGTTAACCCTCAGCCATCATCCTCTTCTACAAGAGAGAGGGTATGTGGAGTAGATAAGTAAGGGATTAAGGGAGGAACTAGACAAGTGGTGGCCTGGGACAGCGGGGAGACCCAAACAGACAGGTTAGGTCCCCACAGCAAGACCTGGTTGAGGGCTGAGCTCTGGGGGTGGGAAGCACCTCATTTTGGAGGTGGAAGTGGAAGCTGGGGCCTGCCCACACAGCTTTGGTTTCGACTTATCCTTTGTCAAGCATTTCAATTACTAAGGATATGGTTTGGGGCATTAAGTTCGCTTCGAGAAGCTATAACTGAGGGTATTTTCAGGACCTTGATGGAAGATTCCTAGAATAAATCAAATTTAAGTGATGAACCAGAACTGAAACATTTAATCAGAATGCACATTGTGAACCATGAGGCATTGTGAGACAGAAGGCAGAGAGGCCTGCGTGATCAGGCTCCCAATACCTGCCACAAAGCAAACCAACAATGTGATTACCTAGTTGAATTTAACTTAAGGTTAATGCATGGACAGAGAAAATGAGGTTTTGTCATGTTCCAATATAGCAGGGCCACAAGGCTCTGTTTGGCCCACATAACATTCACCAAAAAGGTAAACTACTGGCTCACTGTCCCTACCATAATCCTCCTAGTGTCACAAGGTGCATTTTGTTTATCTGAGGAACAGCGGGAAGAACCATGTGAGCTTATATGTTGGGTGCGTCTGGGTACCTGGGAGCAGGGCTTCAGGGATAGATGGATAAAACAAAGGTGGGCTCTGAGTCTGGGCTGCAAACTATTTCAGTGTCCCCTTTTCCAGTGTTGAATGAAGTTGTTGAATGAAGTTGATGGCCCCAGAAGCAAACAGGTGGGCTCAGCCCCACTGGCTGGTGTGGGCAGGCAGAGTGGCTCCTATGAGCAGTTTAGGCCTGACATAGGCAGGATGCTTTGAAGTGCCAGTACCAGGAAAGTTTTTTCCCTGCTTCTGAGCTTATCTTGCTTCCCAGTCTGTTCAAATTGTAGGCATTTTCATGGATTGGGCTGGATGAGGACGAGGGGAGGGAATGCTGTTTGGGAACTTTTAATCACTTGTCCAAAGGAGAGTGTAGAAGTCAACAACGGGGTTCTTTTATTCCCGTTTATTGTATGATTAACCAATTATATAATTAAAGTTAAATGGAGATGTGTAAGTGGCAAGAACAACACAAATTAGCAATTTAAAAGCACATCACAGCAACATCACCCACTGTTTACAATGTATTTCTAAAAATACCAGTTTATAGGCAATCATTTCATTGTGCATGCATCTTTTCCAGTTCTACTTGTTTTGTGCTCTAGGATACTGTCAAATTTTCTAAAAGGTCTAAGTACCCTTAGCCGAGGGCAGAGAAATACTCTGTAAACAAGTCTGTTAATACAGTTTATTGCTTTCGTATTTACAATAAAATCATTTTTTCCTATTTCAGCTATCATATTCCAATGTCTCCCTATTCCACTAAATTATTATCTTACTGTATTCACATCCTCTCTCCCACTTATCCCTCTCTCATTCTTCTCTTTTCTCATTTTTACTTTTGTCACACAGGATAGATAGATGATAGATGGACAGATGATAGACAGATAGATAAATGACAGACAAATGATAGATTAGATAGATAGGTTGATAGATACACTTGACTTGGTCAACATTTGTTACTTCAGTTTTCACTAGTTACCCTGGCAAATGCAATTAATCATACAACTAACATGTACATTTTATTAAGGAACTTGGCTTTATAAATCAGTTTGGTCCACATATCTCCAGGAGCACCCTGTCCCTGGGCTGCAGCTGTTTCCAGTAAGACCAGGAGTTTCAGAGTTTTGCTGACAAATGACTTGAAGTCATCTTGATTGTCCAAGATTCTCCTTTTGCCCTCAAATAGGTGACTGGATGGTTCACGCAGGGCTTTAGATCCCAGACCTTCAGCTGGTAGTAGATCTTGCACCAACTTTCTCTTCCACTGTAAGCAAGGCACAGGGAGGCAACAGCCCTGTTTTCACCTTATTGGAAATCATCTCACTATTTTTTTCTGAGCAGCTTGCGAGATTATTTCTTTTCCTTTCAGGTTTAAGAACTGTATAATTAGAGGTGCCTGGGTGGCTTAGTGGGGTAAGTGTCTTCTTTTAGCTCAGGTCATGATTCCAGAATCCTGGGATCCAGCCCCACATCAGGTTCCCTGCCCAGTAGAGAGTCTGCTTCTCCCTCTCCCTCTGCCCCTCTGCTTGTGTGCACGCTCTCTCTCTCTCTAGCTCTCCCTCTCTCTCAAATACATAAATAAATCTTTTTAAAAAGAGAATTATACAGTTATGTGTTTTGGACTGTTATCTTGAAAGCTGTATTTGAGTAGGGACCTGTAAATTCTCTTTATATGTAAGCTAAGCTCTATACCTAGCTCTAGACAAGTTTTTCCAGTAATTTCCTTAATAATAGTTTTAAGGTTGCTCTCATTTTTTATACCTTCAGGGATGCCAGATACACGAATATTATAACTCTTTGATGTGTTTTCGAGATCCATTACCTTTTCTTGTACTGTGAGGAGCTGTTTGCTTAAAGTTTTTGACTTTTGAGACTGAAGCTCAATTTGGTCCTCATTTGGACCAATTCTCTCTTCCATGATATTTATTCAGTAATTTTCCTCTCTTGAGGGCTTCTTTTAGCCCCGTGACCTCATTCATCAGTGCCCCATAGTCTTCGGTGAGTTTTACATGTGTGCTTTTTAAAATGCCCACATGGTCCCGTATCACTTTCCAAGTGGTAAACATCAGCCCCCTCCTGTTGACATTTTCTCTGCTCTCTGCCTGCTGCTCACTCCTCCAGGCCAGTTGTATGTCTTGAATTCTCTGAGATCCCTGCTTCCTCTGCAGCATCACAGTACTTCTTGCTTGCTCCCAAGCTTATTCTCATCATTTTTTTTCATTCTTTTTTAAGCTTAGATAGTTTTTGTTTTCTATTTTCCTGCTTTCATAGCTGAGGCTTCTGTTGGCTTTGAGGTGTTTCCAGAGCTTAGCCATTTTGTTCTGCACACAACTGCTCTCTTTGTTGAGCGGGGTGGGGGGTGGGGGAGTAGGGGGTGATGGTAGGGGTGTGTTGAGGACGGGGTCTTTTGGCTGAAATTCAACACCAGTTTGAAGCTGAAATCCTCAGAAATACTGTAGGAAATTAAAGTATAATTAATTGATATGCTCTCTTCTAATAGCATTCAGAGTAAGAGCTTCATAGCCCTACAGGTAAGATAAATACATAAATGCATAGAAAAAAATAAATGCACACATGTATAAATACATGAGTATGCCAGATACCTGAATATATAAATATACAAACACACAGTAAAACATAATATAAAATAAAGGTGTAAATTCATGAACATGGAAATAAAGATGTATGTAAAATGAACCTCATGTGTTCAGAACATTTAGCTCTTTCCTGACTGATGGTGCACAGAAAATGTTTCTGATTAAGCGACTAGGTGCATTCAAACTAAAAGTAGAGTGAGAAGAGTTAATCTAAATGTTCTCATGTTTGTGGAAAGAGATTTTGACTTTGTATCGGGGGCTTGAATTTCAGTCCTGGCAGAGCCACTTGGTAGCTGGGTAATCGTGTGACATTTGGCAAGCTGCTGAAAGTTATTTGAGTCTCCATCTCCTCATCAGTCAAATGAGTATTCAATAACTGTGAGTTAAATCTGAATATAGAACTCTCAGTTAGCCTCAGCCTAATCATGTTTTTTTTTTCAATACCTCTTTACAATAGTATCTGGATTTAGGTTGGTGATGATAGTGGGAGTGGAGACAACACAGTGATAAGGAAAGGGGGAAATCTGAATAGGACTCAAATGGATACCCTCTTGGGTCTCATAACATCATCCTTCTTTTCAGACAATTAAAAAATGTATATTCAGCCAGATTATACCCAAAACATTATAAAAAGTAATGAGAAAGATGAAAAATAAAGATAAACACTCTCTTCAAGATTATGATGTAGTGGGAAATGTATTCCCATTCACAACAAGTATAATATAATGCAGATCATGGTAAGCTTTGAAAGACCCACTGTCAAAACATTATGGCAACATACTGGAGAAAACAGTGGATTCTGATTGATAACACTTAGGAGGCTCTCCCTCCACCTAAGTTCCCCAGACTCAAGCATCCCTATCATTTGGCCTGGTGAAGGCATTTTTGAGGCTTCTTACTACAAAACTTCTGCCTGCCTTGCCCATCTGTTGTCTCCTTGATGTTCTACTGTGTGATTTACGTTTTGGGAGGGGGATACAGGGCAAAGAAGTGCAAGGTATGGCAGCACAAGATGTATGGAGAGTGGCTGGAAATGAGGCTGGAGACCTGGATAGAAGCCAGATCATTTAGGGCCATGTGTGTCCCCTAGCACTTTTTGGTAAAAATTTCTTATTTGTGCCAAATTGAAAAGCCAGGTTATGATCTAAGTCTAAAGGGAGAGCTTCCAACCAGGAAGAAAATGACCTTCTCTGCCTGCCATTAGTTATGCTATCCTGGGCACAGATCCTCAGGGACAGGGCTCAGAGGCCACTTCTAGAGCTGACAGTCCACCTGTCCCTCTAATTCAGGCTCCTAGTAGTTCAGGTTTCTGTTTCAAAAGAAAACAAAAACTGAAGTTGGGGTAGATTACAATTAGAGTTATACATATTAAATACCCATGTATGAAAAAAATCAGCCCTTTTCAGAGGTCTGGTAATTTTCAGATCAGAGTGTGTGTTAGATTCCAATGTGTCCAATCAGACAGCTGCCCAATCAGCACATCAGTTAATTATGGAGTTTGGAGGAGGACAGTTTAGAGGAGGACACAGTGTGTAGGGAAAAGAAAATCAAAATTAGGTGCAATAAATTCAAATGCAATAGGTGATTTCATCTGAGTCTCATCTGAATTCTCAGAAATACTCAAAATTCCTATAGGAAATTAGTATAAGTACTTGATGGGGTTCACCTAATAAAAATTAGGGCAGCTTTTTGGTACCTCTACCTTCAAAACAACTAAAAAAATTGTCTTCAGGGCTCAGTGTGTTTAGGTACTACGAGATCTTAAGCAAAAGCGTTTTATTTATTTGTGCATTTATTAACAAATATTCATTACACACCTATTTTTCTTTCTAATTCTGAGATATACAAATAAGCAAAAAACAGAAATAGGCCTGCATATTAATCAATGAATAATTTTACTTAGTATCTGGGAAAATACATTTTTCAATGCTTAAATATTCATAACTTTGTCAGTACTAAGGATACAGAACTGATTTGCTGCAAACTATGGCCACTGAATTTTTGGATGTCATTTGGTGTCTGAGATTGGCTGGGTGTAGATGGCTCTGAAGAGATTGGTGGGTGGCCCTATCAAATCTCCTTTTCCTGAACCCCTGTGAGCAAGTGGAGGAAGAAGGGTAAGAATGCAGAGAAAAAATATGGAAAGTCTTCTATATGCCCTAAAAGGAGTATAGGAAAATGTTTCGCCACTTAACATTAAAGATCTTTTTGATGAACTATGTGACTTTTACTTAAAGGAGATTTTCTCTTAGCATTTTTAACAAGATCTCCAGAAATTTAGGATGATATAATCCAATGGGGAAATTGCAGTGCCAAGGAAACCTACACTATGATTAGGTACTGTGATGTTAAAAATATATATTAACTAATGGAAATAGTGCTGGACACTTATTAAAGTATCCAAATGACTTGTCATTATTAATAACTCTGTACTTCAACAAGGAGCACTTGCTGTGGAAGTTCTGTGACTATCCTGGGCACAGCATGACAATATTTTAAAAATATGTACACCATGAAAGAATCCCACTTGAAATAGCTGTAAGATGGCGCCAAAAAGTTACCAAGTGGAACTCAGTGCAGACTCAACATGAAGTGGAAGTTTGTTCTTATGACCTCAAGAAGTAGCTTTTTGAAAATACATGAGACATATTTAGTGACATATGTTTTCTTGAACTTCATATGGTTAACTCCAATGCTTATTCATTTAACCAACCTTTATTAAGTGCCCACTATAAACAAGGAGTCCTCAACTATTTGGTGAAATATCATGGGCGAAAGATGGAAGGAGGGAGGAAACAAAGAATGCAAAATGCTCTGTGCATATGTTGGCAGCTAAAAGATTAATACAACATGTTCATTTTTTTAATGACAGAAACAATTTTATTTGGACATAAAATAACTTATAAAATATATTTGTCATCATCTACTGCCCAGGCAGAATGGGGAATTTATATTTATAAACAATGAATCTTAGAACACTGAAAAAATATAATAAATTATTATAAAAATAGCAACTTTATTTTTTATTTTAAATTTTATTTTATTTTTTCCGTGTTCCAAGTTTCATTGTTTAGGCACCACATTCACTGCCCTTCTTGTAACTAAAAGTCTAGAAGTGTAGCAAAGATGTATAAACAAAATTAAAAGTACAGTGTGTTAAAGTTTGATAAAAGTGCCGAAAAAATGGTCATGCAAGTTTAGTAATGGACAATATTCTTAATATTCTTTATAGCTGAGAGGATCAGTGAAGGCCTTGTGGATAAGGTTACATTTGAACTAAACTCTGAAATTTGGTCAGATTAATCTGACAGTGTAAATACTAGATGGTTAGTTCTCCAAAAGTAGAGAGGATGACTTACTCATCTGTGTATGTCCTATGCCTAATACAGAAATAACACTAATACTAGCTCCCATTTATCATGTGTTTTTCATTTTCCAGGCACCACGTTAAGATTTTCCATACATTGTCACATTTGCCTTCACAACATTCCTGCTTTTAACAACAATGGCAAGGATGTTTGTTGAATGCTGACTGTGAGCCAGGTTCTGTTTTCATAGTGATGCATCACTATTAGTTTTCCTTTCTTATGCACCAGAAAACTGAGGCCCACAGAGGTTAAGCAGATTGCCCAAGATCGCAATTAGGTCTGGGGCCCTCTGATTCTAAAACCTGTGTTGTCATAGTTCAGTATCTGTCACCTAGAAAAGAATTAGACATTTTGAGTAAATACGTGGCTGAAAACTGAAAGAGGAAAGGAGTTATTGTGAAGATAGAAACCACTGAATCTAGAAACTTTTGGTGGGGAGAAAGAGTGAGAGGCAAAACAGTCACTGTTTTTATAGCAGAAGCTAACAAATGCAAATATTTTCCCCGAAAAAAGAGATGAGCTGCCATGTACTGGATTTTTAAAAATTATACTGTATGATGACTAATGTGACATAATAATTTTTTTATTTAAAAAAATTAGAAAATAGAAATAAAAATTATATTGATGAAACTTTTGAGAACGGTTATATCTTTTATAAACATATGGAGAATTATCGGTGATATTGTTATTTTTTCTTCATCCATTATTTTCTACTGAGACAACAAATTTATGATTAAAAAGAACTTTTAAAATGTTGTGAGACATTTTATGGCAGATTTAAAAAATAATCAGGATTTCTTTTGGGAAATATGCACTATTTTAGGGGGAATATGAGTAGTATATTTTCAACCTATTCTTAAATGGTTCAGGAAAAAAGTAGGCATATATGAAATATGGTCTATATACATATATATGGAGAGAGAATTATATTATCTAGAGAGTAATAGAAATACATATATTAATATACTATAAAGATTAAAATACATATATAAAAAATAAATATACTAAAATGTTGAAATTTAGAGAATCTGAGAGCAAGGTATTATCTGGGAATTTTTATAGGGTTTTTACAACATTTATCTCAATCTAAATTTATGTTCAAATTATAGAAAACACACTAGTTTGAATAGGCAAAGCAAAAACCTGAGAGGAAATGTGTGTGCAAATATAGATATACATATATAGTGTGTGTACAATTTATAGTTCATATGTATAATTTATAATTAATATATACATATTACAATTTTAGCTTTGATAAACAAAAATAAGCAGAATAATAACATTTTCTACTCTTCTTGTCACATTTATTTCTGTTGATTTTCCTTCTTTTGGCACTACCAGTCTCTCCTTCCTGTAGTTGTCAGTTATAGCGGAAGAAACCCATTTTTAGTGTGTAGTTGGCCATGTTACCTACAATGTCATCACAAAGGCTAGCATCTGTTCATCATCTTCAAAATCATCTTGAGATAGTAAAGTCCTAAAGCATTTTGATCAATTTCACTGAACTAACTGTCAGTTTAGTTGGACTTACTTGGATATTTGTCTAAATGGACAGGTGGTAGGGGGCTTTTGGAGAATGAGGTGGAGAGGAAGTTTGGACTAAGGGAACAATTAATCCCAATAGTGAGGTTTTTACACAAATACAGATTGCTATGGAAATGAACAAACAAACAAAGAAGACAGTTTTGAAAGGTTTGTAAAATTGTTTTTAGTTCTGCTGTCCAATTTCCATTAGGTCACATCTGATGACTGTTATTATTTTTATTATAATTCTTTATCTATGTATAGCACTGTTGTTCCTTCCTCTCCAAATGCCCATAAATCCATTTTGTTCATTTACCTTCACAACAATGCTGTTAAATTTAGAGCTTAGGTGCATGAGGATAATGCTTATTTTCTTAGTGAGCTTAGTATACAGCCCCTAATTGCAGAAGAAACAATCTGTTCAGAGGCAATGGTGTCTTTGAAGTGAATTCTGATATGCCATATGTAAATAATATGGCTATTATAACTCATAATAGACATAGCAACTTATGATACTTTTGAAAGATGTTCTTGAATAGTATTCTTAGCAGTTACAAAGGACTGGACATAAATTGAGCAGAGCTGGAAATACACTAATTATGCATTCTAGATTGAGAAAGGTTTCTTTGAATTTGTTTTCGCTCAGTTTAGGGAGAGAAACAAAAGCTAACAACAATGTGCATTTTCCCTTAAAATTAGAAGACCATTCTGTAATTTTACAAATCCATCACCTTATAACTTAATGACATCTGCTGGAAATCATTCAAATGAAAAACATCAACAAAGAGATTTTTCTATGACTCATGTTTATCAGAAAGTAATAAGGTTATACTGAGTTATTTTAATTTTGGCTCTAAATAACTTGTAACTTTTTCAAGGATGAAAACACAGAAAAGTACCATAAACACAAACTAAGATCTAAAAATTTCATGAAATACATTAACCATCTCACTTATGTAACAAATAACATTTGTTTCTGGACCACCTCAAATTCAGCTAAAGATAAGTAAATGCAAAAATAAAGGGAGTTTGATTCCTGATGCTTCCATTGCCCAGCAACAAGGGACCATGGTGTTTTTGCAGCATTACACAATTTTAGGATGGAAACAGTCTGAACATATGCTACTTTTTTTTCCACCTCAGGCTGAAATCGACAGCAAGATGAATTTAAATCTGTTATTTATCAATAGGTTAAATTGAGAATATTTACATTTTAAAGATGAATTTTGAAAATCTAAATGCCCTTGAAAGCTTAATTATCTGTGCCTTCATTTTCAGAATGAAAACAAAACAGTACATTTACTTGACTGCAAAATTGATGAGAGTTATTTTTGAAACATTATTTTCAAAAATGTCTGAAATAAGCTTAATAACACATACATCAAAAATAATTTTTAAACGTTCACAAAATAGGGAACATAAATGTGAAATCCTGCATTTGGTTTGAAAAAGAATCAGATGCACAAGCAAAGGAGGAGACATGACTAGGTAGCAGCACATGTAAAAAAGATTTACGGTTTTCGGGGACTGTACACTCAATATGATTCAGTTGTATGTTGTGGCTGTACAGAAAATTAAATCCATCTTCATCTGCATTAATAGAAAGAGAGTGGGAAACAGGGGAGTAATAATGCAGCCCAGCTCTGTGTTTGGCAGACCTGTACTTGAAGTGTTCAATGAAAAGAGCAGGATGGAGGCAACATTTGGGTAGCAGCCACAAGCTAAAATACACTCATTTAGCAGGGAGAGAGTCAGATGCTGAATAGTCTGGAAATGATGCAAGTGAAGGACTGCTCAGAGGCCTGGCCTCCCTTAGCCTTTTCCCCTCTTCTTTGCTCCTTCTCTCCTCTCCCTTTCTTTCTCCTGTCCTTCCCTAAAGCTATTTCCCAAGATAGTGATGTTGTAATTTGGTTCTTTGTTGATGGTACTATTTCCCTATATACATTAAACACTATTCTTCCCTGAGGTCCCTTACACTTCTCCTTATTCTTGGGCTTCCTCACTTACAGCTAGCAGGATTGGTCCACTGTAAGTCCCCCACCTCCACATTTCATTTAAGGAAGGGCTTAACGATCCTGGGAAAGGGAACAGAATATGAGTTAACTAGCACAGACTCTTAAGCCAAAACCTTGTGAAAAAAGGCCTAGGTACAAAAGAAGCAATTCTAATAAAGCTATGAATTGAACTTCTTTAGTCCCCCTAATGCTCACTAGCATTAAACGTGGGAATCTGAGCACGGGTCCTCATGGGTGGGCTGAAAGTGCACCTGTAACACTAATCTAGGATGCTTAAATATATCAGGTTCCTATTTAACAAGAAAAGAAATGAGGGAGTCTGTTAATACAAAGTTTGAACACAGGACATCACCACCTGAATGATTAAACCTATTTCAGAGGACTAAAATACTAATGACTCCAATTTGTCAAAACATAGGAGTTTTAATGGGCAGCAGGAAGGGTTGGCAGTGGTATGCAGCACAGGAATCAACAACTGCGTGTTTTAAAACAAAACATAAAAGCTGTATCCTGCTGAAATTTTGAAAATTGCTATAAGAAATTAACTGTAATTGACTGATGTGATCTAATATAATAGAAATGGAACTGAGTGCTTAGTTTCTTCCCAGGTAAAACAAGTAAATAAAATGAGTTGGCAGTGCACAAAATACTTATGATATGCAACAGTTTATGTAAATTGATTTAAACCTTTTGAAATACAAATTTATATATCATAAGATGACAGGGAAGGAAGAAGGAAATGAAAGGAAAAAGAGAAAGACAGATTGAAAAGATAGGGAGAGAAAGAAAAGAAGAAAAGGGGAGAAAAAGGAGAAAAGAGGTACAGAAACCAAGGAGAAATAAATGTAAATAGGAAAATACAGAAAATGGGAGGGAGAGGGAGAAGATGCAAATATTTGAGTGACCACAGTGCATATGTAGTCACAAAAAATCTTCAAGAAATGAAAAATGACTATATTTTAAATTGTGGTCACCAATAAAAATACCCTTATATCAGTACTGCTGATGAATTAGACTGGGTGAAGGGAGAGGAAGGTTAAATCCTCATGGGTTCTTGGTCCAAAAGTTTCTCTCAGGGCCCATTCATCTCTTGCCAGTCATCTTTGTTCTGAGTTGAGGGTCTAGGCAAGCACGGCACCACAGCTACTTGCATGTCCGTGGCAACTTTATTGGTAATAGCCCCAAACTGTAAACATTTCATATGTCCATCAACTGCCAGACTACTGATACATTAACAAATATAAATGAATCTTAAAGACATATTATGCCATGTGAAAGAAGCCAGGCTCAAAAGGCCTATATTGCATGATTCCATTTATATGGTATTCTAGAAAAGGCAAACTATAGGTATGAAGAACAGATCAGTGGTTGCAAGGGTCCAGCATTGAGAGTACAGGATTTCTGCAAAAGGGAATGAGGGAACTTTGCAGGTTAAGGAAATGTTCTTTATTTTGACTGTGGTGGTAGTTATGTGTCTATATACATTTGTCACAACTTGTAGAACTATAGGCTTACTGTTAGTGAGTTCTCAATAATGGCTGATAAAAACAAGTTTGAAGAGGAGCAAGATGGCAGAGAAGGAGGAAACCTAGATATCATCAGGTCTCAGGAGTTCAGCTAGATAGTTATCAAACTAATCAGAACACCTATGAACTCAACAAGAGATCGAAGAGAAGAAGAGCAGCAATTCTAAAAACAGAAAAATGACCACTTCTGGAAGGTAGGATGCATGGAGAAGTGAATCCGAGGCAACATTTGGGAAGACAGGCCGTGGGAGGAGGGATCAGCTCCCAGCCCGCAGTAGAACAGCTAAGCACAACATCAGAACCTTTAGAAGTCTGCTCCACTGAGGGATGTTACCCCAGAGACTAAGCAGGGGTGGAACCCTTGCTGGGACTGTGTGGTCTCAGGACCTGCAGGGTCATAGAAGGACCCAAGGTGCCTGAGCCTGGCAGAGCTTCCAGGTATTGGAGCAGGAAAGCTCAGATGTAGAGACAGAGCCGAGGAGGAGGCTCTCGGCTCGGGATTACCTTAAAGTGTGATCCAAGTCACAGTCAGACCACTGATCTTTGAGCAGGGAAACCACAGGTGGCATATCCAGGGGACCCCTCCTTCCTCCACTAGGAGGAGCAACATGGAAACTCCTCCGTTAGGAGACTCCAAATGGAGCCATGCTCCATAGAGAGAAACACGTGATCACAGGCTGGGTGAGTGCATAGTTTGGCCAGAGACCAGGAAACAGAGGTGATTGATTGTTTTTCTCTGAGGGCACACTGAAGAGTAGGGCTCTGAGCTCTCAACTCCTCTGGACCTGAGACTGGGAGGCCACCGTCTTCATTCCTTTCCTGCAAAGCTGTACAGAAAGTGTTCAGGGAACAAAAGCTACCCAGAGTGAATCTGAGCTGGTTACTTGGCCTGGCGCCTGGCAAGGGTGGTGCAATTCCACCTAGGGCAAAGACATTTTAGAATCAATACAACAGGCCCCTCCCCAGAAGAACATCCAGCCAAGACCAGGTTCACCAAGCAATAAGAACAGTAGAACTCCAGAGCTAAGACGATGCATCACATATAACTCATGGCTTTTTTCCCCATGATTCTTTACTCTTTCAAAGTTAAATTTTTTAATTTATTTTTCTTATTCTATTTTAAAATTTTTTCTCTTTCTTATTTAAACATTTTTAACTTTTTTATCTTA